>DWPA01001698.1:0-17713 GCA_018251375.1 Calpodes ethlius | reverse complement strand
ATTTAAAAATACTGTGGTACATCCACATTGAAACCATTTTTCAAATTAGGAAGTTTTGCTAATTCTTAAAACAAGAAGTCATTAATATCATAGTCGAATGTCAAGTTGTCAAATGTCTGTTCCTATCACCAGTTAGAGGATACTGAAATGTGTCTGTGTCACAAGCTAGTGACCAACGTCTATGTTATCTGACATATCGTGCTGAATCTGCACTAGGCGAAATAAGAAATATGATACGATACGATAATTGAAAAATATAATGTTATTTTCGGTGCTCAAAGCGTCGTAATAAGTTCCCCGGGTTCTTTTCTTTTAGATGGTATAACGTCGGTGACGCCTTTAATGTTGTTGATTGTGAAGGGAGATGATGACGTATTACCATTCGATATCATTTCTGATGGGTATTTTGTTTTAAAATTTAGAAACAAATAAAAAATCTCAACAAATTCACAATCAATAAATTCGGGCATAAAAGATTCGAATGCTTTCAACCGTTTTTCGGATGTGTATATAAAAAAGATGCGATTTTCAAAATATGCAAACTCTTTGACTAGTTTCTCATATTTGCTAAGACAGCATTATTTCAATAATGACGATAAAAATTAAAATCTTCTGTTCATTTCAACGTTCAGAAATCGTCTCGATCATTATAATAAGTGGAAGAGAGTTACTTCACTTAATTGATCTTCAATTTGCGGCTTGAATCAGGTTTTAAAATTAATTGGAGCACAGTTACAAGCTACAAATAGTATTAAAGACGAGGACGTATTAATTACGTAATAATTGTATAAAAGTGATAAGTATAAATAAAAAAAAGTGGATTACGTAAGATACGCACCGACATATCTCAATAGACTTTAAACTTAACTATCATGAACATTAAATACCAATAAAAGTGTAGTTTCATGTAAATATCTTAGTGTATTTCAAGCCAAATAAGCTAACTTACCCTCCAGTAGTAGCTTGCTAAACAAAGAATGAAATAAAGAAGCTGGTTCCGTTCTTGAAGGTCTTTGGGTTCAATACCATCAACACCGTACGTTACTAGCTGAGAAAAAGGAAGGAAGAAAAGAAAAGTGTATTTCATACCCTTATTTGGAACTTGACGAGTCGTCTGGCAAAAGCAAAAGGATGATAGCAATCCGGGCAGGCTTTATGGAAATGTAAAAATACTGTAAGTCATGTTTCCTGGCGAGAAATGAGTGCGAGCTATTTTCATGTAATAATTATACAGACTCGGTTTAAAGTAAAATATTGATAAGCGAAGAAATATAGGAATGTTTAATATTAAGGGAAACTTTCCTTTTCTCAACAAATTACAAAACTTAATAAGGGAACGCAAACAAGAGGTTGCGGAAGGATTCTTTCCCTTTGTTTTATGACACAATTAAGAGTGGAAGGGCCTCGCAGCGCGAAGAACATTTTTGGTCCCATTATAAATAAATGTTTATCGTAATATAATTATTTAGGTACACTTTAGCGTACTACAAACAAATTCGGTTAGCTGAAAATGGACGAAGACAAATAAATTTGTTACATTTAATGAAAGTAATAAATTTTGAATTGTATTTTTAATTTGTTATATGCTCATAATTGAAAATTATTTTCCTTGAATTTACATTAAATAACTTGTTATCTAGCTTTTGACATCAGAAATGATATATATAGTCTATAGATTTATTTTGACTTATAAAAAAAAATGTATCATGTAATTGTTAGATGACTTCTAACACCTGTATTTTTGTAACCGGTCTGAAGAGCGTTTACAGGTGTAAAAGACGCGATCGTCCATCCTCAGGGGTAGTAAGTGAAAAAAGTACTAACGGTACTGGACGATTACGTTTATTAACGTATGCAGTTCTGTTACTAACGAATAGTAACAAACCGATGTTTTATAAACACCGAATACAAATAGTCCACTTGCATTTGGTCAGCGTGGTGGACTACGGTCTGTAGCCCTCACATTGTGCGAGAAGACCTGAGCCCAGCAGGGGGATAGTTATGGGTTGTGATTATTATAACACAAATAGGACTTACAGACTAAAGTCCTCACGCAGTACTATTCGAGGTTTGACACGGTTGTCCATTGTCCATAAAACACTTAAAAACATAAAAATTCACTGCATTAGTATATTTTAGCTTTATTTTTGCACAACACTGCGAAATGTATCGTCATTTAGAATACTCAAAAAGTATAATACAACAATGAGCCAGCAAAATTTATCCAATTGAAAGTGATTAGGTTTCGAGAGTGTTTTTGTTGGATGGCCAGCGTTATTGTATTTACGCGGGAAGTCGTGAAAACATTACAACATGTCAAGTATTATAATACGAGAGCTCAACGTTAATGTGCTCGTTAAAAGGTTTTTGGCGAGATCCTCTTTGTATCTTTTTCGGACCCTCGTCAAAGTAAACGTGTTATGAAGCAATTAACTCATATTTCCATAAACGAGATTCATTCTGGCCCGCCAAGATTATTTTATTACGTAGAGTGGTCTAAGAAATAATGCCGACTATTAAATTTTAATGTTGAAATCTTTTACTTGTTTTGTGTTTTGGTTCATCAACTGATATTAGGTTGACTTTTGCGCGCACTGTTAAATTTTATCCATTTTAATACAGCTTAATAATAATATATTATTTAATTATTTCATTACAGTTAATAAAATATTTCGTTGAAGAAATACCAAACATAAAGCAAGTTACTGTGTTGAGTTTTCTCGACTTTAGCCTTGCTTTTGATACCGTAGTCAATAGTATCCTATTGCAACTTTACGGTATCTTAGGTTATCTTTTAGTGCATTTAGCTTGTTACATAATACATACAAAATAGCAATGTCAGCAAAAGAGGGTTTTGAGGCTACGCAACATTCCACGAATCTCAATCAAAATTGCGGTTTCTTTTACGAGTCTCTCCTTATAAGCGAGGAGGCCTAGGCTATTCTCCACCAGGCTGTTCCAGTTCTGATTGGTGGGTTAGTAACCGACACAAGTATCGAAAGTATGGAGGCCCTCCGACATGGCTTAACGATTGCTATTTCATAATTTAAACTTACTGAAGGCTTTGCATATCCTCCGAAGCACGCAAGCACTAAAGCAAGTTTTTCGGACCTTAACATTTAATTCACCAGAATACTTTTGTTATCAGCAATACGTCGGATATACGTACTATCAATACATGCTGCGCTTGAATATTATGAAATGAATTTTATAAAAATCTTTAGACACTTCGTCTACCATTAAAGGCATACACGTTTTCTTCATCCTATCACCCAATCTTCAAAATCTATAAGTCTCAACGGTGCTCGAGGTAATTTTATCTTCCCGCACTTGAGCATTTGGCAAGTATTGTTCTTGAATACGAGGATTAAAGTCTGCATATTTTAGTTAATAGCTATAAGTATGTTGTTCTTATCTACTGATTAGGAGCTTATTTTAAAAATAAACAGACGACGTATGAACTAAAAGCCGCTAATGCTAAATTGTCACATTAAACGAATGAATGAAAATTAAAAAAAAATTCTAAAAATATGTTCAAATTACAAGAAGTTGTTTTCAAATGACAAATGTTTTACTTACTTCTAAAATAATCGACCTAAAATCACTGACTTATTTGAACCGAAAAATGTAACGCATTTCCTTAAGGACATTACAAATTGGAATTTGTAGTGTCATTTGTCAAAGCTAATTTAAGAAATGAGTGGCCCCGTGCTGGCGAGGCATTTACAAAAAGTCGACTCGTAAACATCTCGACGGCAAAGATAGGTACAAATTTGAGCTTTAGAAAATGAGCTTATCTCAGACCCTTATAATCCCCTTCCGTAACTTTGATCCTGCCCAAATAGAGCGACCCACAGAGATTGACGTTACAGCCTTATCTATCGCAACAGGCGGAAGCTTTCAAATTATCGCCCAAATATGATTCTCCCACTGTGTAACGAACATTATGTATATGATAGATTATCATTAACCACTTTACGTATACTGTACCCGAAAACTACCCGCGTACACACACATACACAAAACACACACTAACATATAATTTGTACACACACTAACATTAATACATTTCGTAAATTTATTCTTATTCTTATTTATACTAATTCAATTCTAAGAAACATTATGAAAATATTTGTATTTGATTTTAATCTACGGATTATGTTATAGAAGAACGGGGGACCAACACAAGCAATTACCCGTTCAAAGGGTGGTCTCAACCACAGTACATGTGTTTTAAACAGATTCTATATGCGTAAACAAATTAGTTTTGATCTTCTATTCTGATTTATTTACAACGATCTTCAATTGTAAATGTAATATAGAAGAAAGGTGATTTTAAACAATAAAATAAACTTCCATACAGATCCTTTGCCACCCACTGACACCTGTCATAAACTTCGAATAGGACTGTGTGAGAGACGATAGTTATTTAGTAAGTCCTATTAGTATCAGGTGTTACTAAACATATTAAGTTGTTATTTTTCGTTAGTAAGGTTATCATTAGGAGTGTTAGTGTACGTTTCTTCTGTTAGTAAGTTTTAGTAATTGACCAGTTAGTAATCGTTAGTCATTTGTCCCACTGTAAGTTTGTCAGAGATGGATTACTCACTTCTGAGGACAGGTGATATTATAAGTGTACCTAACCAGCGACCTAGACTAGAACACAATTACTATCAGGCAATTGCACAAGGTAAGAGAGAGACGGTGGTAGCTTCCTGGGCGAACCGTACATCCTACCAGCTACTATTATATTACTATTTCGCACTTAATTATAGAAGGATTTCATTAAATTGATTTTATTCTACAACTAGATGTTGCTCGAGGCTTCGCCCACGTATTAGAAAAGAACAGCAATAAATAGACTATCAATTTCTTTCTGTCATTGGTTGACAGGCAACGCTTTCTTGTTAGATAATTCCTTTAATTTGGATAAAATATACATGGTAAAATAGTAGTCTATAGTCAACTATCTTCAAACCATAAATCATACTATAGCGACTCCGTTAAAAAAGGACAAATAGACACACTTTCGCATTTATAATATGAGTATGGAGTTGTACCACAGCTTGTTCACCGCGTTCATGTTTTAAACAATTGATTGTTTAAATTACTATTGAAACATCGAATTCTTTCGTCCATTATTCATTATTCTAATGTAGCGTACAATTTTTTAGGTTTTAACTGGGATCACGAAATTATTTTATTAATTTAAGTATTCAGGTAAAACGTACCACAACACGGAGTACCATAGTGTGGGGACTATGACGAGTAATACTGTAACTTTACAGTATTTTTGTTAGTAAAAAATAATGTTTGTTCAACCCTAGGGTAATATAATTTTAATACTACGTGTTAAATTAGTTTGGGGCATTAATTGCTATTGGTATTAAAAGAAAAACTACGAAAGCGTAGCATTTCTTTACTGCTTGAACATAATTGCTTGATTTTTATGAGTTGCTATTGATGTGTGTCTTTTTCGTGTAGTACTATTGCTAAAACCATGTTTTCTAATTTTCTAAAACAAGGTATTAATTATACTATCATTACTATCTATCAGGTCCACTGCTGGGCAAAGACCACCCCTAATTTGCGCCACCCAGACCGGCCTTAAGCCTTTTATTAATATTAACACAAGATTAAAATCACATGTTTTAAAAATAAGTGTTATATTACAATTCTACACTATTTTAAGATACAGTGAACAGGGGTTTAGGAATGTTGGATTAATTTACATACAGTATCTATTGCTTTGACAAAACGGTCGATCCTTTGCGGTTTCTATACCTCTGGTACAAAGAAGCTTAGCCGTGAAATGTAACGAACGAATGTGGGATCAGATTAAACTTAAATGTATGACTTTAGGTAGAACTATTATAGACATACAATAGATCAGTTAAGAGTATTCCGCATGCTGAAATGAAGGCTATTTTCCTGCCCTAATAGGTTTTTGGCGTTTCTAAACTAATCAATTATTATGTCAAATTTTGCAGCAATTGACACCATTACTGTCGATTATAGTCAAAAATTGAATAAATATTCGCATAGTTAATTTACAATCGTATCTATTAATCTATGGATGTTAAATTATTACCGTAAAGGAGGTTTCAAAAAACACATCTAAAGTTAGTATTGAGTTTTTTTTATACTTTTATGACCTAAAATAACAATTTGTATGTAACTCTTAAAACTCTTAAAACAAAAGACGGAAAAAGATAAAACTGGGAAAGAAGTGCTATTAACAGAAAAATAACTTAATAGAATGAACATTTGGTCGTTTGGTTTAAACACACGTTAACAAATTAGTGATCAAATAACAGACGATGAAATAATCGGCGTTGTATGCGGTAATAATAAATTACTTGAAGCCTTAAAACTCAATTCTATGTCCCACCACTGCCATTCAATTATCGAATCACGCACTATGATATGTTAATGCTCAAAAATTAATTTTGTTTCGGATTAAAATAAACCAACAAAATGAAATATGTAATTTGAAATTAACCTCAAAGCCATGTTCAAATATTATGAATTGTATCATTAAAAAACAGTTTGTTCCATTATAAACATAATTTACACAAACTATATGTTTAAAAGTAATTATCAACTTTACTACGTATGGTTTCAGATATGAAAGTGTTACTTTCATAATTAACATTTTTTTAACATAATTTACATTTAAAACCACGCGTGTCTTGAAGTATATACTGTGATACATTTTAATCGCGGATTGTTACAAAGTAGACTAATAATAACTTAATAACAATGGATTTCCACCTGATATGATTAACTATAACATCTAAATATTTTTACTAATGCATGCAGCATCTTAATCCTGATTTCCTGCGATAAAACCATTACGAAAGACATCAGTGAATAATATATCCAGAAGGTAGTAGGTAATTGATATAGGTTAATGATAAATAAAGCTATGCTCCTTTTAACTTACATGTCAGAACTATTAAAAACGAGCTTTCAAAGGGCTTAAAGTAAATAGGTAATGATTTTTTAGAAATATGGATTGTTGAAACTAATTGATATTGTATTGAAGCTGACTTGAGCATTATGGAAAGATAGAATAATAACTTTAATAATAATTTATTATTTTTTCAGACCATATGTTTAGTCCATAGTTATGTTAGTGCTACATATATTATTCTTAACACTATGTTAGTTTGCAGACAGACAGAACATCACATGGATTAGTAATAAGATAAATTTAGCCCACGTTTGTATAAAACTGAAAGAAAAAGAAAACTTATACATATATTGAGGACGGCTGTAAAATAGTTAATTATCTATCGTTTTAAATAAGATAAATAAATTATCTAGTGTTCTCTGTAGTACAGTTAGCATGTTGTTTTGATAGTTACAACATAGGTTAAAATTTATGATTTAAAAATTATAGTACTGAATATATTTACAGTGTTCGAACGTTGGTTCCCAGCACGCGAGGATGTGAGATCGAATCCTTAACGCACCTCTAATTTTTAAAAACTCATGTGTCGATTAGAAGTTAATTATCCCTTGCTTTGGCGAAGGAAAACATCGCGAGGAAACCTGCACACCAGAGGATTCTCCATAATGTTCTCGAATGTATGAAAAGTATATCAGTCCTTACTTGGCCAGCGTGGTGGACTACGGCTTGTACTCCTCACAATGCTGAGAGGAGACCCCAGCAGTTGGCCAGTTATATACTAAAACAAATTTTTATAGTGTTCGTGTATGGAGCAAATAAATTTAGTGGCTCTGACGTTCACCGTTGATAAGTTCCTTTAACTAAAGCCAATACCGAATGTAGTATCTAGTCTGACTTTGTATAAAAAGGCATTGTCATTGCAACTACAGCGATATGTGCCAATAATACGTATTTATTCAGCTTGCCAGATTTCACACACACACACATAGAAAATAGATTTTTCTATACACGTAACTAATAAGATATTAAGAACAAACTTATATTAAACGACCACATATATATAAGCTATTTTCAAACGATACTAATCATTTACCTTTCGACCATCGACCCGTAAATAACAAATGTACTAGACACTGTAATAGGACGTCTATAATAAGCGTTTGGAACAGATTACGTCCTCGGTAACGTCAATCACAGCGCTGCTCTATTTGGGGACGATGGGCACGGATGGAGAAAATAAGGTTAATTCATGATAAAGGTCTAAATTGCTACCTACCTAGGCTGTAATGTGAGAACTGACCTTGTAATGAATGTCAAGGTGTAATTGCTCTAGGTATAGTTTGCAAAGCATCAGCATTTCATTTAAAATGGTTCGTTATTAGCATATAACTGATTTTACTCAGATAATATCGAAAAATTAGCAAGTAAATTAACCAAAAGTAAAAAAGGCTAAGTGCGTGCCGGGTTGTGTACAATATACGGTTCTGTAGTGTAAAGTTCGTCGACTGTCACTCGTTTTATCGCTAAGCTCGAGCTCTGATAGTTTTAATTTGAAATTTATAATTAATTCCCAATATTGTCATGATTTTTTGATCTAGTAAAAATGACTGCCGACGGAAACAGGCTGGCAAAATTAATTATAAATTTTTGAAAATGTTTGTTGAGAACGTTAACAAAACACTTAGATTAAGAAAAAATAGATATGTGTATGTATAAATATTCATGTACATTCAGCACCTAACATTTTATTATTCGTAGGTTTGAACTAGCTAATATGTGTATCTTCAAATAGTTTAGTACCAGTACCTCAACCAATTTATTTTGTTCCTTAGAAAATAAGATAAGTCCAATGTTTTCGTGCCACAGAGGGTTAAATATTAATATTACGTAAAATTTTATTTAATTCAACGGCCGTTCAAAGTTTCTTCGATTATTAGAAGTTATTTTTTATTATTCCTACTGCAATAAAATAGCGATCATTTCAGTTTACATAAAAGGAAAGTAAGTTGTGTCGAAGTTTAAATGGAAAAGTTGTAGTTTCAAACAAGGCGGCCAAAGTGCACTGTTAAAACGTTAAAGTTTTTTTTTACAAACCGGTTTTATTTCATGCCGCATGTTTTAAACTTTTTTATGTTTTAAACTCAACGGGAAACAAGCTTTTAAGCGATGTGGCTGTAAACAAGTTTAACTAACGTTAAAGGCTGCAAGAAGCAATATTGTTCTCTAAATTCCTTAATTTTTTTCTTAAAATTTAAAATTATTGCTCGTGTTAAAACAAAACAGTATAATTAAAGTTTAAAAAAGTAAGACATTGTAATATATTAAACAGAAATTCTAGTACGAGTTCCTCTACAACTTATATTAGAATATTAAAAAAAAAACTGTTTAATTTATTTTGTACCTTTTGACCATTAAGCCGTAGTAAGGAAGTGGATTCACCTAACAGGGGACAAAATATCATTATTGTAAATGAGAGACTGATTTTAATTTTAGACATACCTAGGAATTTAATAAATTTCTTGCCTATCGCAAAAAAATATCTGAACATTAAAATAATTGCAATACAACTCAACAAACTTTGGCATTTTAATATTCCAGGTATGCATGACAGTATAATTAGTAGTAAGAATTTCAGATCATGGATCCATATCGTCTGGCATACCATGTTATATCTAAATACATGTAGTGTTTAACGCGTTATTGGCTCACTAACATCGAAATTCGATTTATCCCGAGGGAATTTATTTCCAGAATCATGTTATAATCGGACATGATTTGTCTGAGTGTAAATTTTATTCCAATCTATTCAATCAATATATTTGATTTAGATAGAAATATATGAACGACTAAACCATCCCATGGAAATGTTTGATCGGGATAAAATCTATCCTATTTCCTAATTCTAAACATGGTCAGTCCGCGTAAGAAGTTTTACCGTACTTCGCATACGTGATGCAAACGTAAATATCCCAATACCTTCACATACTTTCTCATTTATAATAGGATTAGTAGGATAAAGAATTGAATAGGATTTTTCCATCATAGATAATTCTTTTCCGTCTTATTGCAACAATTAACATGAATCGTTACAAGTTTCAATTCGCTATTTAAAACATTCTTCTTAGAACAGGAAACAGAAATGTTCTTAACGGGACGATGTTCTTCCTTTCTTAATTGTCTCATAAAACAAAGGGAATAAATCGTTCCGCGTCCTTTCGGTCTCTGTTTCCTTAAGAAGTTTCGCAACCAGTTCAGTAAAAGAAAAGTTATTTTGCTTTTGTGCATCGGCGGGTACTTTTTGATAACAGTGATATATTACTTGCTTAAATTTATTGTCGAATTTTAGGTAATATGGGGTGAGTCTATTTTTTTATTAATTTCGCTTAAATTTAAAATGACATTTGACTCCTCATACTGGATGAATTTTCAATAAATAAATAAATAACGCTGTACACTCATAGACCTACAATTCCCTGCATCGTGGATGCCATGGTCAACGCAGAAAGGCAAGATCCTAGATACCTAGACTGAAAACAGAAATTATTTATCATTCAAATTTCGGCCTCCCTGGAAATCGAACCCAGAACCCTTTGAATGGCGATGCGATGTGGTTACCATTGCGTTACATAGGTTTTCATTTTATATACTCATACAAAGTTATACCCATAATTTTGCCCTTTTAGTGGATACATGTTTAAAATTTGTGCTTCCCTTCACTATAATAAGTAAATCTTTAAAGTTTAATTATTCCACGTACTCATTTTTTTCTTTGTACGTAATCGTGTTACATCACTATAATCTCTCGTCGCTTAAGTTTCTTATATACAAAGGCGTTTATTCAAGAATCTGGTGTATGAACCCTAAATAATTCACTCTACAGCCGCCTTTAGATATTTGATAAAGTTTCCTAATAGTAAAAAAGGAAAGATTTTCGAATAAGCTCTGACTGCTCACAATGGAGTGGTTTTTGATTAATAAAATTTAAGGATCAACTGGTAAAAATGAATTTAAAGTTGCTTTAGAGTTAGATTGCTAGAACTTTTTATAGATAATTAAATGATTTCAATATATTTAACAGTTTGAGTATTCTTTCTTCATAATAAATCTTATTAACTACTTATGCAGTATGACAGATCCTATCTGTGTTTAGAAGGTTGCACCACGACCTAGAGATTGGCTTTAGGTGAAAAACTAGAGGAGACTTCAAGAAACTAAAAAATAGTAAATTGTTTACCAAGGGACACAACTGCAATTAAGGCAAGAGTGTTTTAGAATCAGGGCTTAACGAAGGATTCTGGAGTAGAATCCCGCGCATAACGAAGGATTCAAAGTATTCGAGCTTAAAAATGTTGCTCTTGAACTGGACACTATACTTTTATACACTCTACACTCTACACAATACACACACTATACACTCTACAAAAAAATAATTCAGTGTAAATTAATAACTTAATCAAAAACACAACTAACACTTAAGGAATATACGCAAATTTTGGTATAATTCTACTAAAGTAAAACTGTAATTTGAAAATACAATAACAAAGGTAAAAAATTGCTCTATTTTTATTTATCACGAACGTTTTTTAAATTTGGCTTTCGTGTGATTTATTCTATCGTACAGGCTGTAACTTGTTCATACAATGTGCGTGATTGACCTCTTTGGTGCTTGAAACTTACAATCCACATTTTAAACTTAAATTACTCTTTAACCCTAGGGATAGAAAGTGCTATTTTTGTCCCTGATTACGAAGAATATATTAGCTGTTTTCGAAAGTTAGTGATAATAATCTATTACTCAATTTTATTTTTAACTTTTATCTTAATCATTGTCACTCGTCTACTTTTTTTAAAATATCTACTTAATTTTGATAAAATACAGTTTGACCATAAAGTTCAACGTTCAATTTGTCTTTATGTCCTTTATAGAATCGTACACTATGCATTTGATCATGTGATGTTTAGCAAAGTTGTTGTGCATGAGCCCACGAAGGTTTCTGAGTTGATACGACCAATTTTAGACAGGTGGCGCCACTGTCATTTCAATTAATTTCATATATTTCCGTGGCAACTCGTGTTCGCGTAGTAACGTGCGCAGGGTTCAGCTAGTTTCAAAATTAAAAATATACAGATATTAACGTTTTCATAAACAATAAATATATCGATTATGATAATAATCTTTTCTACATCACTTTTAAAATTTTCTAATAAGCCTCTTTTCTACTCTATACAATAGCAGAATATTTAGTAATTTAAACTATTCTAAATTGTACTTTAGAGGTTAGTCGGTGCTAATAAACATCGCTTACGCTGGAATTGCAGCTATCTACTTCCGCACAAATTCCATAAGCTCAATAACGATTCCAAGATGTTCGCCTGAGGCGGGCTCACAGCAGCGAGCGCTGATATTGCACCTAGCGAATATTAACGCCCACTGAAGTTGATCCGCAAACTGTGGTTTTTCAGGATCTTCGATCCAATATTCAATAATATTGGTAGTGCCGAGCTTCTTGTGGTAATTACCAAAGCTACTGTAATAAACATACTTAATAGAACATAGCAATGGTTTTAATAGTTGTAGAATGGGTGAATATTTCAGTTTATCTTTATTTAATTGTTATTAACATATACTTGTGGCTGTTTTCATATCGATATAGTTATTTATTATTGAATTGGGTATCAAAATAAGGCTTGTATTTAAATGTAAAATATAACTCTTTTCTACTTCTTATCCCAGGATCTACGTTATGAAAGACAACTAGGAGTAGAAATTTTGTTTAAAACCCTAATCAGTCAGAAAAAAGTAATCATAATCCTAATCAGTAACCCTAATCAGTAATCAGTCAGAAAAAAAGTATAAGTTTTTTTTAACTTAAAATATTTGTTAGTTTGTTAAACTATTATTTAATAAAATCAGTTCCGATATTAAAGGCAGCTTCAGAGTAGGTAGTGTTAAGAAATTACCGTAATAGATCTTAGCGTATTTTAAAATATATCTAAATATAAATTTCATAACATTTTCCACTTATTCAAACAGTCAATAAAAACCTTAATCAAGTACAAAGTTGCTTGTATTCAGGATTATTTTCGCTAAAATACGAACTTCTTATTTCACGCAATTAGAACAAAAGTCTGACCCAGTAGTCTTACTTAGGAGTGAACTTTTTTATTAAGTTCTTTCTCAGCAGATGCCTAACCTAAAAACTGGTGCCTGTATGCCAACTTTAACGCCTCAGAACATTAATCTCTGTGTCTAAATGCAGTGTAATAACGCCTAGATTGTTGTTTTTGTTGGTTGCACATTATTCATGTCATGGAATCTAGATTATTAAAATTTAAGCCGGTTTAGTTACTCTGTTGTCAAAATATGCACACCTCACAAATTGCCATAATTTTCCTGCTCCGGCAACGTCGAAAGGAAGACATTCTCGGAGAAACATGACGTCGTAAAATATATAAGTATAGCATCATCTTTTTGATTAAATCTGAAACATCTTACGTTAAAAAGCTTTACATAAACCTTTTATTTGAACAAAATTTTATTTAGAAAGTAAAATTGCAAATCGATAGTTTTAAATAAGTTAAATATTTTTATGTAATAAAAATGTAGTAATGTTAGTTGTAGTACCTATTTAGGGTTGTCTTTCTGTTTATTTAGATCAATGAGTGATCTATGGGTACGTTATTCCGTGTTGTTGATGGTACGTGAAAAGGAATAACTGTGGAATTTATCTTGAGGTTCGAGAAGCTGCTCTTTCTTTCTTCCTTTTCTTTCCTGACCGACAAGACTCTTGTGGTGTCTATGAATGGCGATGAACACTCTATAGATTATCTCCTGTTTGTCAACTAATTAAATAAAAAAATACAATTATGTAATGTAATGTATGTATACAGTAATATAACATTTTACACATAACACAGAAATATACATAATAGTTAAAGCAGAGTTAAGTCTTTGTTCATTGAGGAGGTTGTATTTTTAAATGATTAGAAAACATAAATGCCAATGTCAAATTTATTTCAACTAATACTACATTACAAAAAAGTCCAAATAGGTATAAAAATGCTGAAATTTATACCACGCTGTAGTTTGAAAAATGTAAGTATTGACAGAAATAATTTATAAATATGTGTATTATAATATATATTTTTTTAATTTTCCTTCTCTTCTGTCCAGTCTTCAAAGCACGTTCTACTAAAATTCAGTAAGATTTTCCTCTCACTGCTGTGCCCAAGCCAGCCCATATATTTTACTACACAATGGACTAGACAGCAACAATTTATCGCAGAGTATATATAAAAATCTGGATGAACTGTGATTGCCAAGTATGTACGTACTCTTAATTTTCGCAGCTATCAGGAATCATGAGAAGGATTTCAACTTCCCAGCGCCATTGCAGTGAAGAATTGAGTGTGCATCGAGACACCCCTGACAACAATCCCGACACGCCTTTTGAATTTACTGAAGCAAATATGGTGGTATGTCTGTTGTAACCAGATTCTTTTAAAGTTTACATTAAATCATGGTTAATTAAAAGACTAAATATTGCATATTAAAATAGCTTTATGTATTAATATTTGAAAAATTCCTTCAAACCTTAATAGATCGAATCATCAGATTTTTATTTTGATAAGAATGGAATGGACCTCGAAGTATGTGTATCCATTCATAAAAAAAAAATCCAAATAGGTGAACGATGGGGGTTCTGAAGTAACAAACGTAAAAATACAATCGAATATACACATAAGCATCATTTTTGAAGTTGGTTAAACAGCGAACACATGAGCATAAAAACCATAAAGCATTTGTACCAGCATTGGGACACTAGCTTCTTAAGTAAAAAATGTCTCCAGAGGGTGGTACCTATTTATCACATAGTTACGAGTTGCTTCGTTTGCCAGCTGTCGGCCAAGTAAGATACATGATTGGTGACGTCAGAAATAAGGATGACTGATTTAACGCAAGATAACGTCATCGTTACTTTACAGTTATATCTTTATTCTGTTCATTATTCTAGCACTACTTAGAACATCTGATTGAATAGTCGGGTTACCCGAGTGGTTGACTGCTTAAATGAATTTCTTACATTTATCCGGGTCCTGCCATATTTAGCAATATTTCGAAGTCGAATAATTTTATTCATGAAATATTTTATTCATGAAAGGAAATGTTTTCTCTCTGTTCGATTTTGCATGTTGGGCCAGACGAATAATTATGCCGAGACCTTCCACTTTTTATTGAGACGAACAATTTTGATAAATTAGTTACATAGTAAATTTTGTCCAGATTTAGTTGTGCCTTTTTAGACGCTCTTCCATAAGCCTGTTTGAACGGGTTTCTTTATGGTATAGTTAAATAATGCATATTTATGTAAATCGCCCACTAAAGATCACATTTTACTTGGCGTTGACCATAAAGGTTTCTTAACATTGAAACTCTAATTGAATAAAACTTGCTGTTGATTCTAGAAGAACGATAAAAATATCTTTCAACCTGGCTTAAAGATTTGGTATTACTTTACTAAAATGAATGTAGGCCATCATTCATTATTTTATTATTTGGTCTCTTGAGTCTAAGGGGCTCTTGAATTCAAGGCAACAACGGACGAAACTATGGCGAATGGTCCCTCTTGTCGGAGGTCACTTGGATCTGTACCTTTTAGTTTATCAATGGTACTCACGCATTGTTGTAGCATATTTTACACGCCTAGTTGGCTACTGCTCTCCTTCTAGAATGTATTTTTTTATCGTATCTATTCAAAAAAATTAACTTTGTTCCTCAAAAACAAGTGCTAAAATAACATTTTTAAATCCCAGGGATAGAAAATTTATTGAGTTAATAATATGAAGTATAATATGGAGTATAACATGGAATTAGTGAATATGGAGTATAGTTAATAATATGGAGTATAATGTAAACCGAGGAAGAAAAATAAAAATGTGAAAAATAAAAAAAAACGCGATTTCCGTCTTCTTAATCTTGAACTTAACTTAGAATTTATTCACGTGTGATTATAACACTATGACTTTTTACTAAGATTTTTATAATATAAGTGTGTTTTATTTAAGTAAATATTGATATTCATAAGTTGCACTTACTTATTTTCTCATTAAAAGTAAGAATGTAGTGGTCTCCCTGTGAGTAATACTATTATGAGCTTGAGTGATGTGCTTTGAATTCCTCGTTCATTTCAGAACTATATAATCCTTTGTTTCGTTCTGTATTCAAAAAATACTCTCTCCTTAAAAGTAGTTGTTTGCTTCTTTAGTAAACAATCAACTATTACGCCTTTTTGTCGCAATACGGGCGTGACAGCGTAATGCGGGTGTTCCTGTTTCTTATTTGACTAACAACGGTGCTTGACAATGCCTTTTCGTGTTACTAACGTCCATTCCTAACGGTGATTACTTACACTCAGGTGGCTCGACTATTTTGTCGAATATATTCACATACAAAAATGAATTCTGGACCTAACTTTCGATGATATTCGGATTCAATACCTCACATTAATGAGATAATCATCCCGGCTAAATACAATTATAATGAACCCTCGGTAAATTTACCTCTGACACGTTTAGCCGGTATTCGGTGATTAATTCGTATTGTGTGCTGTATCGGAATATTTAGTCTGTTATTTCTGCAGCTTTTGTGGTTATATTAAATAGGCTAAGCTAATTAGTTATCTCTGAGCTAGGAATTAATTGGTGGGACACAATATTGTTATTGAAAATGTGGATTATAATATCATTAGTGATAAGTTTTGTTTCATTTTACTTTTTGTTTCTATATGGGGACAAGTGAAAAATGTTTTTTTGAGAGAACTATTGCAACTATTAGGATTAGAATAGAATAGCGTATATTCGTCAATGAGATGAAGATATTTAGACATCGTCGTAGAACTTGTGGCGATCTCCAATGAATATAACGGTGGGATTAGTGTGTTTGCTGGAATAGAAATGAATTTATAATATTGCGTATATAGTATGTTCCTCCATAATTAATAGGTAAACAGTAAGCAGAGAATCTTTAAATCTTAGAATATAATAGTATGGTCATATACAGAATAAAAACAGGATATTACAATGGGTCCATACGTGGTATCCATATCAGATAGTAGGAACAGTAGCAACAATGTTTCCTGTAAAAGTAAAATTATCATAAACATAGGTGAAGTTCACTCATTATATTATTGCAATTTTAAGTCTGCGTCTATGTTTTCTTACAGCGCTTAGCGGCGATAATACAGAATTATCCAGAGGGCGCCCAGCGGTCTGCGGTGAGCGCAGCGATGGATATCGTCCAGCGACAAATTGGCTGGGTTCCGATATCAGCGATGCACAAAGTCGCAGAGTTGTTACAAATGCCTCGCATGAGGGTTTATGAATGGGTTACTTTTTATACCATGAACAAAAGGTAACTTTATATTATTGTAAAAAACCTCAACGATATTTGTGAGATAGTAGGATGATGTCTGTGTCCGTGGGCGACAGGGGATGGTGGAATAACAAGATCGTTTGCTATTTTATCATATAAAAAAACTTAACAGGTAAGATTAAAACTCGATGAAATTATAACTACGATTATATACGGAACTTTACACTAGCTCGACATGCACGTGGCAGGTTTTTAATTTAATTTAATCTTCGCTGCCAAATTGTGATCCTTGTACTGGCTCAAAAAAATTAACACATAAAAATCATCATCGTCATCATTACAACCCATAATTGTCCCACTGCTGGGCTCGGGTCTCCTCTCACGAGGTGAGGGGTATAGGCCATATTCCACCACGCTGGCCAAAT
>DWPA01001697.1:0-17715 GCA_018251375.1 Calpodes ethlius | reverse complement strand
CTCATGTTTATTATTTTTAGAATAATCACGCTCAGTCTTCATTACATATCACATATGATATTATTTCAGTTAGCACTGCATGTGTCCCTATAAGGACGTTGCATTTAAATTTATAACACATAAAAAGATAAAGTATATAAATGAAATGATACATACACAATAGAAGGATAGTATAATACGTAAAACAAATGAATATTCATAAATATGATTTTCAATACATTTTTCAGTATATAAATAATATTTCAAAAAAAGACATGCAATATACATATGCATATTAAGACGTGACTATGGAGAAACAATATTGTAGCTATTAGCATTATGTCAAAATAGAAGCATAATATTACAAATTACGAGTGGATCTTATCAGGTGTTTCATATTTTTTGTTTTCTGTAGACACTAACCTATGTCGAAAATCACTACATCCATAAAAATATCGAAAATGTTTTTTTTGCCATAATTCGTTGGGTGAATTAATGGGTATCGTATAAATTTACGCACTAAAATTGATAAAAAGTTAACGATGAAAAATTAATAAAAAAGATGATTTAAATTGCCAGCCAGACCCTTTTTGCGACATATTAACTTATTCACGCAAAGTATCCACTAATTCGGAGAGCTTTACTCCGAGTACCATTACGTTATTCACTTATTTATATTTAATCAGGATAGAATCCATTAGTAAAATATATGGGGAAATTATGCGATTTCGAAATAAACCGCAGGTTATCCCAGATTTCATTCTTATTATTTGGGATATGGTGCGAAACGACATTGAAATTTACTTAATTACATTGTGAAGATACGGATCAGAATAAAGTCGACTCATTCTAATCTCGGCGCTCCTGTCACAGAACATTCCCGATCAAAACGGATTACAGATCTTAATAAAATAGCGTAATTCTTCACAATAGATGATTGTAATAAAACATTCAGATGTTTATTAAAAATAATAAATGTCCATTCTTGCGATTATTCTTTTTTTTAATTATATATCCGACAAACGAGGAAATAGGAAATAGACATGAAAAGTGTTCGAAGTCACTAATAAAATCAGTAATACCATAGACATCAACCATACGTTGTAGAACAATAATAAGAAGGAAGAAAGAAGGAAGAAGAACGTCAGCGATGCTTCTGTTAATGACAAGTATTAAATCTATCTATCTATATATATATATATATATATATATATATCATTTTATAATTTTATCTACAAATCTACTGTAGTCAGATAATTATAATATATATACTCGCCGTTTATTTAATCAATCTATTCCAAAAATATGTCACGAAGATTGTATTATACTATTGCAAATAAAATAATTATGAAAACATATTTCACCAACCGTTACATACTCGGAAAACCTGAACATTGTACCAGTTTTCTAGTCACATCGAAAAACGCACACACATATATTGGTGACAAGATTTTCTGGGTTTTACTGTAACCAAACAAACTTGCTTATCGTGTCTTATATTTAACAAATAAGACCTTCTCAAAAATACGCATCAATTTCAAAAGTCTTACGTTTAGCAATTGTCAAGTGAAATAGTATTTTTGATTATGTTTGTAAAATGTTAAGTTCATACTATTTTTGGTATTCGATTAATCGAAATGCTCAAATAGGTAATCCAAACATCGTCTGACGGGCTAGCAAGTTGAAATGAAAGGATAACTTATATTTCCAATGAGATTGAAAATTCGTAAATGGCTTTAAAGATTTTGCATCGTAAAAGCATAAATTATCATGTAAAACGGCATACCTGGTTGCTCGCGCGCTCTACCTCGCTCGGTGGGATATAAATACAATACAGTACAAATCCAGCGTCGGTATAAATATTTGAATCACTATGAAAATGAAATTGCACCTACGACACGCCTTTGAATTCAATTCTCAAATCATATACTTTTAAGGAAGAAAACCAGACGTTTCCCTTGTAATTTATACATTTTATTTATTCAGGACTATTGTCCAACAATGCTCGAAACAGAAATCGTATCAACTTCGAATGACTCGTTTGTGACTTTGCAATAAACAATAATTTATCGGGACACATCTACGTGGTGTTTTAAACGAATATTTAAAATAAAACGTTAAGAAGAATAAACGTTGAGAAGATCAAAAACTTAACTGCATTTTAATTAATTATCCCATTTGATGTATTCGGTATAGACACAAAATTATGGCTACGCCGGCATGAGTCACTTCATATAACTAATGGCGTCTGACGATCATATATTATAACAATAACCTGCTTCACTAAGAGTGGGTGCCTTTCAGAAATTCATGAACTGTACTTTCACTACAGCCTATGAACAAGAGAGAGATAGTGATCCAGATGGGTAAAAAATATCCTAAGTAAATCATAGGTTATAATGTTATTGTCATCAGCAACGCACAAAACCTTGGTGAAGGGGTGTCTAAATATACGACTATTGTCAATTATGATTTAATAATCCGATTAATAATTTTTTTTATCGAGACAGATCTCCATTTACCAACAAAAGTTGAAGTTTTGATCGATCCGGAGAAATTGAGTGTCCTATTGCGACACACGGTGCAGTCTCAATCTCGTTAGCAGCCGTACTGGGACGTCGTCGACTGAAATAGAAAACGCTGTTGATTAATTGCCAATTACTCCAACTCTCGATTAATACCACGCCCACTTGTCCTTGGTGAAACTTCTTCAGTTGTTGTTTGCAAAAACATCTTTTTGAGAATCTAAACTTGTAGGATCTTGACTTGTCTATGTGCAGTAGAGATTTTTTAAGGCACATGAGATGGAAATATTAAAGCCAAAAAAAGTATTGATGAAATAAATAACAATAATCGTATTACAAACTAAAGGGGTTTGTATAATATAATGATGTTTCATTATAATGAAATCTACTTCTGAGTTATGTATGGTACGAGACGTCAGTCAATATTCATGATATTTACTTCAACAAATTTTACATTCCACAAGCTGGCTCATCAGTTCGATTTATCAATAATATATACAACTGATTCTTAAATATTAAATTAATATCTAGAACGCCATCTTCCTAAATTTATAGTAGTAGAAAAGTGTAGGTAAACTTTAATATTCATTGGGTTATGTCGTTCAGAAATTCATGATCGACCGGACGATTAAATATTTATAAAATTACATGATATTTTTGAAATAACAAAATGAATGCTAACATTTTAAAAATTGACATCATCTGTTTAAAGTTTAGAGCGTCGGAAGTGAGAAAGGTCACGCCTTACGAATCGCCCCTTCGTAACAACTTCACACCTTGCAGTACAAGTCCCCAGCGCTAAAATTGTAATTTGCCTTGATATAATCCAATATTTAGCATGGTGTAATTGAATATTTTTCCAATTTGTCGCGCGTAATGGGGCAAGATTGAGTTGACGGTCCCCGCCAGTCCCCGGCAGTCCCCGGCGAGGGGCAGGGACACTCCGACGTTTCATCTTCACGCATAATTTTGTTCTTTCAATTAAATCCCCACTCCATGATTGTTGTTTTACTTAGTTCCTCTATACTACGATATTACATGTTTTATACTTTAAATGTGTAATTCTTAAAGTAATTATGCATTCCCTTAGTCTATATTAATTTATTAAACTCTTTTTTAATGAAATTCTGTGTTGAAATTTTATCAACTCGACCAAACCTATTCATTACACGAAAAACTTTTTCAATGAAAAATTTAATGAACGCTTCCTCGCTACGGTCAAACGATGACGCTAACTAGTGACGTCATCAATTTTAAAACAGTACATAGTTTTAATTATAATCTGCATGCGAAATAATTTATTAGTAAAATGTAATTATACGCCGAAGTACTTACAGTTATAAAGGATTTACCTACTAACTAGTCATAAACACTAAGATTATGAATTCGGATCATAATACCTACGTATGTATATGGATATATTATGCATTTATGTACATCTTAGCGGGTCAAGAATGCATTGAACTCTGGCATGTATGCATTGAACTCATATATTTATTGTGGTCAATGAATGTTAAAATAATAAAAAATATTTAATTTACAACAATATAAGTAAGTGCGTAAAACGAGAATATCATTACGACACTACGATATAAATTAAAATTTGAATACAAAAATCGAATCATTAACATATAAAATTCCTTAATCAAGGGCTCTATTATGGTAGGTATTGTCTAAAACAATCAATATATTTTTTATCTTCGTTATAGTATCCCGTAAAATCGCATTTTTATCAAACTTACTATTCGAATTATTGAGCGCTAAAATGTAGCGTATATACAGGAAACGAATGCTTGTCATGTCCCGACGCCGATATGGCGGATTACTGCAGAGTTTAGGTTCATAATAGCCTCCATGCATGTCACGCATTTGTACTAGTTGTGAGGAAACGACTCCCATCTCTCATAGCCGTTCCACCCGTATAATACAGGATAAAAAGGCTGTATAATCTAATCCAATCGATCACTATCAAAGGGCGATCGTCTTTTCAAGTTACTTACTGTCTATTTGCTGTATATTAACATGAGCTGATATTAACGTAGTTAAATTAGTTTCTACACTAAGTTTTGGTATTGTGTTGCGAGAACGAATGTTAGATTCAAAATTAATTTTGACAACTCGACAAAAGAACAAAATATGAATGAATATTACTAAGATTAGTCAAATAAAGGTTTAATGAAGTCAGCAGTTGTTCTATAACATTTTGCAACTAAAATCCATGTTACAACCGATCAGAATATGTTTTACAACATCAATATTTTAATGTTAGGACTACAATCTCAAGTTTATGTTGCTACATAGCAATATAACCGATTGTCACGAGCAATTAAACTTTACATTTCCTTCCACGATTACTTGAGTTTCATCACCAGTTTACGATATTCGTGTTATTGCGTTTTGACGTAGAGCCGGCAGAGAGACGTCGGTCTACGTCACGTCGCCTCATTCCAGTGGCGTTCGGCACTGGCATACTAATATTCCCTGCGAGCGATTCCATGTAATTCCACTCAGTACTCGGCAAATTGAGCGCCAACCAGAATCGTGAATATGTTACAATAACACCGGAGTAGCGGACGGAACCGAAATACCTCACAGTAACAGAATTCATCTCTCCGTAACCACACCGGCTTCGACAATTCTACGTAGCAATATAACCATATCACATCCAATGGACCTGTTTTAAGGCGGTTTTTAATCAAAAGAAACCAACGCTTTGACCACCTGTTCAGCCCACCAATGAATTGCCGGCTATGGGGAGAATGGGCGTTCTAAGTACACATCGTTAGCGTTACCATTATAAGGAAGTGAGTTATTGTAACATATGATTCAGCCGCCATAATTCGCCGCCGCTTAAGGCTAAACAAACTCTGCTTATCGCACGGCATAAATTGGCAACACATCGTAAGGCGGCCCGCACTCCGCGCGCCGCGCCCGCTTTATCAGCAGACTCTCGTAAACCTCGCTCGCAGTTATTGCGGCTCGGCGACATTTTTCGAGACTTTTTTTCATATCGCAAACACCGCCCATTGTTGCACGAACCCGCGACCGAACCGCGTAAACGATTTGGCTTGCGCCGATAAATATATCTATTTGGCAATGTACGCTCCCGCCCCGGTATAACGAAAAAGCACGCCGCGCCGCCTTGAGCACTGGCGTAATTAGAGGCCAATCGTAAAACGAAAGGGTTGCCGGAACGTCCCATCTGATAATGAGTGCTACTGGCGCAGATCCAGCCGCCGCTCATATTAGGCAGCTCTCTGCACCGCTATCGTTACGACTTTTACACTTTTACGAGTTGTTTAGTTCACAGCTGGCCGTGTTCGAGCGCGTGCACTGCCAAATGCTAGTTCGCGGCTCACCGCGCGGCGCGCTCGCTAAATATCCCGCTGCGTGTTAATTAGATGCACTTTTTAACCTCATCGTAAACCTGGTATCGGTATGCGCCAAAATAAAATAGCTACCTAAATATTGGTCGCACAAACTTGCCTACTGATAAAGCCAAAACATTATATCAGATATTTGTATGGGCTTCTACATGTTTATAGGTACAATTGTTTACTCATTAAAACTTTTTGTATGATTTTTATCGTTTTGTTGTTACCTCAATTTGTCGTATGAACTACAGAATAGTAACTTTTTTTTTAATCACACCAAAATATTTGGCATACAGCGAGTTTTGAATTATCTAATTAATATGAATGATAAAACAAAAATTACGTATATATTCTCCCGATATTAGAATATTTAAATAAAGATGTTATATAACAACAGAGAGTCCAATGTCCATATAAACAACTGTTAGTATCCGTTTGCCGCGTCTTTCCGATGATATCAATTTTGCTCAGTGGCTCTTAATTAACGTTTTCTTTTCTTTCTTCACAGGTAAGTGAGGAGCTGAATACAAAACCCGCGGGAGACAAAAAAGAATATTACGCCGCTTTCAATTCGAACACACAGAAGAAAAAATATGATCTGCACTTTTGTAAACGCAAATGAGGTTCGCTTTGAAACGTAGGACTTAATTTAAATACGGTGCTGAAAAGCCGTATGGTAACTGAGATATCTGCCAACGAATTTAAAAACACTTGAATGGAAATCATAGTATTAATATGTAACATAGGATTGAAGTCTTTAAGTACGTTTAAAGTGTAAATTTCACACAGTCTGTTCTTTTGTTACACTTAGGTCTTTTCTTAAGAAGTGAGAGGTTGACTAGTTTAACGCAACTGTCGTGAGCGTATTAACAATTTCCCCATTGTAAAACAAATGGTGATTATTTTTAATACGCATATCATTTTTATAACTCGAATAAAAATAGAAAAATCTCCGACATTATTTCCACCAAACATAACAAAGAACCATCGCGATAGTCAAGGCTTTCGAATAAAAAATAGTATTGAAAATGGTCAATTTATTTGAGAGATATTATGCCATAGACAATAATACAAATAGTCACACAATATGTCAAATATTTCCCCCAAAAACCGTAGCTGGTAATCACAATAAAATCGCTTAACTGAAAAACTACTACTACTATAATCAATAAGCTAAGAATTTGATAGCAGTAAGAACTGTCCAATTTATATTACTTGGCCAATTAGTTTCTTAATGAATTACTTACACTCAAATAATTACTCTTCCTTGTCTATAGATAAAATTGCAGAAAACTTAGGTTATCACTGAATTAAGAATGTATGTTACCAAATAGCATTAAAAATTTATAAGTAATCTACTTTGAAAGAATCCGATCTATGACAGCTAATGTATTGCTGCATAATAGATTAATAACAGGTCAATTGAATAACATAACAATTAATTGAATAACAATGGAATTCCTCGATATAACGCCTAAAACAATATATCAAATATCAGTGTCTTTGTTAATGAAAAAACTTATTAATTTCCAATATTGTAGCATTCGTCGCAACATCAGATAGTTATAAATACAAAAGCTAGTAAGAAAACCACGAACCACAGACAAGAAAACGTTGCAGCAGATTAATGGAGTTATCAACAAAGTTCTATAAATAAATTTAAATTTTACTTAATCTGTTCCTTTTAAATACCACTGTATTCATATCCTCGTATACTTTCGTATAATAGACTTAAGTTCATGTATGACGTAAATGAATATATAAGTCTTTTATTGATTTGGAAGAGGGTCAGATCATGCCCTGCCCAGCTCCTTCAGTGCTGACTTTAAACTTCAGAAGTTCTTATATCACTCGCGTTGATTTCCTACTCCAATATCATAAAACAACCTTGATCGATGGTTTGACATAACCTGTAAAGCATGGAAGCGTTCCTAATTTTTTTCCATGTCATCTTTCCACAAGCAACTATCGACCAAAATTTTCCAAAAATAGCTCCATCTATCAATTACAACTAAAGCCATAGAGCCAAAACTTTAGAGCCATGACAGCCTAAATAAAATATTATTAGAGAAAGCTCGATATTTTCTAAATCCTATTTCACTTTAACATCCGCTATACAAACAATAGATTTATATATAGATTGAAACACAAAGGAGAATAAATTACAAACAGTTATGTTCAGTTCAGTGCATGCATATTATTCTGAAGTAAACACGTAAAAGGACAACAATATCACGAACGTAACTTGTTACATAAGTGGGGAACATTGTGAGGACTACAACCTTCGAAGCAGTGACCTCAGTGTTGACGAACTTGCAGTAAAGCTTGTGCATTGAACTCTGCAATAAACATGAAATATATCCTAAAAAACATACTTCGCTTGTACATACTTTCTTCATAAAACGTTTGCGCTTTACAAATTAAATACAAGAAGGATATAGATTTAAGCCACTACTGTCTTTTGGATTTTCATTATGCACCTTTTTGAATAGTTTGATGTCATGTAATGGACAAAATGAGTGTTCCTCAGAGAGAGAATATTAAACCCTTAATCATGGAAGCTATCGTTACATGACACCGTTAATCCGCACCAATTCGTTCTTAATTGCATTATCATGCAGTTCCATTTCAAACCTCTTAATCACTAAAGTAGTACCGTGCCTTATTGAGACATAATGGTTAATGACACCAACACCTACTGTCAATAGTAAGAACTAATGTTTAGGTGAACGTTTAAAAAAAATTTAACCACGTACAGTTATGATTTCATAACTGATTTCATGGTAACTGTCCTCAATGAAGGAACTTTGTATTATATTGAGGACAAAGAAAACTGCATACTGCGGGCAAGAACCTCGGTGTAACAGTGCACCGCCCTACAGGGCATGCACCCGTGCAACCGCGTTATGAGCTCGCCTTGAGAAAATACCGTACCCCCCAGAACCACCCCTGTTCAACAATTCAAACTCACTGCAAAATAGTAAAACACGATAACCGTAGCGAATACGATAAAAGTATTCAAACACGAAGTTACCTAAGTGAAACAAATGTACTTGCATGAATTTTAACGTGCTTCAAAGATCGAAATGGTTCGTATACTCCCATAATTTGTTCCGAAATAAAGAAAAGATATGAGTAGTAGCAGTTTTATAATTCAGGTTTTGGATAGCGTATTTCCTTGATTTAATTCTCTATTCAAATTAAATATACTAGTGACTTTTCTTATTTACTCAATTTACTCGCAAATACACCGACCATTCAATGTATATGAAATTATCTTTAAAGCTACATATTTCCTTAAATATTTGTAGGAAATTATAGATACTAGATGAATAAAATAAACTTACACGAATTTAATTCAATAAGCCAAGTAAACAAGACACCTAGTACTTTAACAATGCCAATTTTTGAGCTGTTTGCAGTTAAAAATGAAGCGTATTCGAAATAACAAGTACATTAAATAAAATTTATTTATCGGTATTTCTCGAATTTGAACGACTGAATTTCCACGTTCCTAAATTTCTGTTATTACCTTTATTTGCAAATTTCTATCCAGTTATGTATTAAAATTATTCGTTACATTATATTTTATGGTACTAAAATCCCATAACTCAGCAGTTATAACAAATAAATGTAGACGTTCGTTACTTTGTAAAATGTAATGCTCAGGAATATAGATCTGAGATACATTGCTAACCTAATGTAATAAATAAGAAGCGGAGGAATACAGCAGTTCATTCCGAGAACGGATGAATAATAACTGAATACTAACATGAATAAAATCAGTAGCTGGAGAGATTTTATAATGGCAATCATATAAGTATACCAAGTCTTTTGCATGTATGATAAAACATTCATCCTTCAGTCTAAGCCAATCTCATCGACTGGCAGAGTTGGTTGTTTAATAAAGGATAATGCAATTGTTACAATACTCCAGGACATTGCAGTGAATTTCTAGTCTCCATACTTTAAAGTTTTATCCCATAATTACTTTACTAAGTCCTTGCTAAAAATCGAAAGTAACATATTTTTAATCTGTTTAGTTTTAAATTCTCACATTGGATTCGAAGTTATACAACTTTTATTACAAATGTTGTTTGTTTGTACATTTACACGTCAATATTTATATGATACGTCAATGATTTCAACTTGCAAATATGATTTGCTCCAATCCCTGAGGCCATACATTTGCTAAACTTGTTAAGTTGGCACAATATTTACTTGGATATGCGGACCCATTTGCCCCTAAACCCGACCGCTAACTTATGTTTCAATACCAATATTTCACTTTAGTGTGGTATGTGGTAGATTAAATGTTATCTAATGTTTCATCACTGTTACTTGATTTCTTTTTTGAAAAAGAATGATACCATGTTCCATGTATGCAAAGAGATTGAATAGTGTTGTACAGTCATGTATTGTGTTAGTAAAAATATATTCCAATGATCATTGTCGTTTATCGGAAATTTGAGTCATCATATCTTATGTGAAGTGTGGTTCTATAAAGATATTCTGTCTGGGTAAGATGGCATGGATTCGTTGGTAACAGTTCATCGTCATTCTTCGATCCACCATATTTGTAGACTTGTCCAGGAACTTACTCATAGATTACCGCGATCTTAAAGACTCCTTATCTAGCTGTTGCGTAAGAAAACCTTCTTGTAAATGCTCTCATTACTCTATTTCTAATAAAGCCAACCTTTGTGAAAGCTACATGTAAGGGCTTTATGGGCTTTACAAGGTATTTTAGCGTCAAATAAACGAACCAGAATTCAAAAACTTAAAAGCACGAATGGGGAGCACTTATTGTGCTGCCATTGTTTTTCATATCCAGACTCCATGTATTTTCATTGATATGGGGCTAGCAAACAGCCATACAGTTCACCCGATGTTAAGTAGCTACAACCCATGGACGTAGAAAGTATAGAGGGACTTGCCCAAAATATAAATTAATAATATCTGATGTATCGGATCTCCTTAGGACTGATATATATTTGATACAAAAAAGTTAATACTGTTAGTATAATGTGAAACCCAGTTCTTTCTCTCTAATCACGTATAACTTAATAAGGTTTCTTAATTAGTAACCTGTTCTTAAAACAAAAAGATCTTCCTTCATAACGCTCTATAATGTATAAAAAGTCTCCCTTCTTTTTTATAGTTATTTGTAGAGGACCATTTCCGAATAACATTTTAGTTTCTCTGCTATGTTCAAATGTCCCAAATAATGTTTGCCCAATTTCCGGACTTTCACCAACCCGCCAAACCCATCTTTAAAGTGGGATCAGCCTTCTCCCACGCTCGTTCATTACGGCTTCACAGAAGTTCAACATAACTTGACATGAGACGTTTTCTGGCAGTATAAAAATAAAGCGAAAATAGAACCAGGTACTTAGCTGTATGTTATACAACATAGAATACAGATTGGCAACCTGCACTTGACAATATGTAATCCTAACTATTTTTAGACGAGTCTAAGTGAACCAATGAGCCAATTGGGTATATGTTTGTGATGACGAGGGTTTTTGTACCTTTATTTCGAAACATGGATCCCTAAATACATAAAGCTTTCTGTTCCACAGTCGGAATGAAATATTGATACTTCGAGTACCCGTTTACATCACTAGTGTTTACCTCTTTTGAAAGCGACGTAATAAAATTCAGCTTAAACGTACCTGCCAGTTTCTCTCTAAGGATGAGGTTTCTGGTAACTTTGTGTGAACTTCTACTTAATATCTCTGATTCAGAATAGACCAAAGCAAATGTTAGATTAAATATTTTAAATCCTGGTGATTTATAGACCGAACCGAACCGAATGTTTTAAAGAACCTGTGGATTTTTGTATTGCAGTTATGTAGTGTAGTGATGAAGCAAGTAGGGATAATAATTTTCATGATGGTAAAAAAGCTTTTGATGGAGTAGACTTTATAACAAAATTGGTTGACTTTGAACGACAATACAATACCAGTTCTAATAAACACTACGTGACGTAGATTCCTAGTGTGCGCCGACATCTAATTTTAAATGTATCAAGAGTTGAGCCAAAGTTGCAGCGTCGGCAGCAGCGAGCGTCTGAAAACAATCTCAACTGCGTTAATCACTTATTTACGTCGTGGGTCCAGCTCGCCAGAGTATTTCGAATGAAGAATTCCGGTGAATCTTAATGAACCGTGGGAATTTCGATTGTAATGAAGCGGACAACATCGCAAATGTAGCTTAATAGGAGCTTTTTGCTAAATTTTTAAATCTAGTTTTATTTACGTGTGAGTTAAGCCATTGGTCCTAATTGATATCATTAGTTAGCAGGCATAAAAATATTTGATACCCTAATACGATAGACTAAGAGTGATATCATCTTTAGGGTCCGCTGAGCCTTTCATAAATTTTCATTGAATTGACGAGGTCTAGCATACTCTAGAACTTCTAACTACGACGAAAGCCCAACCCTGCAGTGGAGCCATTAATGGATTGAAACTTTTTTATATGTGTTTGTTATCAGCATAATGAGCGCGTACATAAAACTCGTTATTACGTAGGTTCGAGACGTACGGCTATTAGGTAAGGTAACGAGGAAGGAAATCTTTGTGCGTCATCAAGAAAACGTACGTACAGTTAATATAACGGTTAGAAGCTTTGAAGCTGTTGTGTTATTAGAATCAAACATTGTTGCTAAGCATCGGGAGCAACCGGGAAGTAATTTCATGCGAATCCGCCGGATATATCTCTCCCCGAGCGCAGAGACCTACGACTAATCGGTTTGTCATTTCCGCAATCGACCGCCGCGACGCCGTTCGGAATACTTAATATTCGTCCTTTGTTTACGCCGCTATATTTCGCTCTAATTCGTCATTCCCGTGAAAGTCAAATGGGAAATTACAATCGCAATCCGTTGATACAAAGACATGGAAAATAGTTTTCTGCGCACAAGGTAATTGTAAAAAGATGTAAAGCGAGTTTTGTTCTATGTACAACTTCGACTGTGGCATATTTTCATGACAAAAAGTGGATCGAAAACTTACATTGTCACTCATTAATATACAGCCATATTTTAAAGGCATAATAGTCGTTAAGCTACAATTTGTCGGAAATCAAATGGGAATTTTTAAACTTCAAATTTTCAAAATATATTTTCAAATAATGTGAACATATTGTACACATTTCGAAATTTTTCCAAGTGAGAATAAACATTGCATCTGTGATGTAGTAGACAGAATAACTCCAGTATACTGAGTTATAAATATATACTAACTAATCTGTATTTTAATTGTTAAAAACATTAAGGATTTAACAAACCGTCTTTTAAATTAAAGTATAGCTTGAGTTTGAAGCATTCTCACGACATTTCAACGTTCAAGTTTCTTACTGCCGGTAAGTCACACCGACGTACTTCGTCTTCAAACTTCAATTGGCACTTTAAAAATGCAAGACAAACGCTTTTAGCGTCGTACAGCTAGGGAAGGTTAAAAATAACTTGGGACACTTAGAGCTCTCTAGGTGCATCCACTCCCGCGACGTCAAACAGAGCCGTTGACTTAGCTGATGGTGTTATTGGATAGATAAACTGAATCCACTACTACCTTTTCCACTTACCAACACTTACCTTTTACCTTTCGCTATTCAAACTCTTCAACACTCAGACTAGACTTTCGTTTATCGTGAACATAACTCGAGGACGGTCGTCAATCAATAGAATTCATTATATTTAAAGTTCATAGACCTAGAACGTAGGGAGGTTATCGAGAAACGGCATGTGGGAATTAATCAGTCAAGTGTAAACTTCGTTCACGTGCAAGACCCGACGGGAATATGACGCGACGGAAGGCGCTCAGCCTTACATTAATGAATATTTCTAAGAAACGACGTACACAGTAAACCGTATAATACTTTAAACACCTACGTTACATGGCTTCTGTAATTAATATATAACTATAATCTTTAAGTCATTTATAATTAAAAATAGAATACATATGAATGAAAGGTTAAATCGTTTTTCAATGCTTGTGTTTAATATATTTTGTGTTAGTTAGGATGTTTATTAAGGTTTAATCTTGCAAGGTGAATTAGAAATTGAAATTTAATCTTAAGTTCCGTTGACAATAGATTTTTAAAGATAAGTACGACCTGCTACAATATTCAGGGTTGGCTTTAGGTGAAGAAATTTCTCAACGCGAATAGCATAGTTACAAGAGTTTTGTTCTGTAAAATCGTGTTTTTGGCTTTTCATTTATATTTAATGTTCTCTTTAATGTCATCGTCATGTTATGAAATTCATAATGAATACCAATAAAGTACCTATACTTAATTATAGCAAAAGACGAACTGATGTGTCTCTAATTAAACAGCCACGTGCACCAAATGTTCAAGCGTGAGATATAAAAATCACAAAAGCTGTGAAGTTTAATGATACGAGCCAGAACAAAAGGAAAATTACACCGATAATATCATCGTTTTAAGGCACCGCCATCGTGCCACCGAAGTGTCATGCTATTGCACCAGCCGTCTCAAGTTTCCAATTATATCTCTTTTGAGTTCAGCCAACTCATATAAAAGTTTCACACTTCCAACGCCCTTAACTATAATCCTTGCGGTGCTTCATATACGGCTATAATCATTAGAAACTAATCCATATTGAAAGCATTGAAGCTTAATAGTCTAGTATTACGACTATATCTATGGCTTTAGCTGTAACTACACTTTTAATGACTGTTCTAAATAATGTTCTTAAAATGAGAGTTAACATTAGGTATTACGGTATAACTGGATGTTGTCGTATCAATATTAAATAAACAATAACTTTTTTAACTACGTCCGCGTGAAGCTCTGAAGGCTAGGGCCAAAAACAACAGTCAATTTGAAACAAAAAACATTTTTAACGTAATTATAACGTACCATCTTCATCCAGCTGTATCCATTCACTACATCGGTATAAATCATTAAAAACATTATAACGGAAAATAGTTAAAATGAATTTAAAACCGCTTTAATTTATACTTCATATCAATGAAAGAATCAATGTGTAAGCAACCTGTGGATACTGTGATATGTCACGAATGTTCGAAAACATTTAATTCAGACTTCCATTAAATAAAGAGTTATATTCACTTCTCAAAACTGTGAATTTTACGATTGTTCAGTTGCAAATACGGTTATGTCAGAATTGCTAACGTTGATAGCCACTGCAATCGATTCACTGAAAAATCTCTTTAATTCACTCGCGTTATTCGAACGGACGATGTATAAATTCATATACTACATGAGGAACATCCGAGAGTTCCATCAATTATAACATGAAATCGGAAGTAAAAGTTTCATTATTGGAGTATCTTCTCACAATGAACGGATTAAACCTGTACGTTACACATTTAAGTTTAATTATATCACATGTTTCCTCTTGTTTTTCTTTGTAAATACTTTAATGTCACTGTAGATTGTTTTTAAATATAAATTCGATTTACTCTTACATATGAGATAGGTCTTTGTGATGATTATCAAAAGTATCAATTAGTAGAAGCGCTAACTAGGTACCTTTGGATCCAGTCTTTCCTGGATTACGGATACTTTGTCAACCATGAAGCTCGCATTTCAAGTGTATTAAACCAATAAACAAGTGGTTTAATAAACGTTTGATTCTAGAAAAAGATAACTGAGTAAATTACCCCCCATCTCCATCTAACCCTCATCAGATTCAGTCAGTACTAGACGTAAAGTTAGTAACGTAAAGATGGTTTCCTTAGTCACAAGGATGGATAAAACTTCTTAAACTATTTCACTAATATAAGGAATTCATTGAAATACATCGCAATTGCATCTCAGTCAACAGTAGTCTCATCCTGTTAGCATTAACGTATATACTCTTTAAACGACCAAATGGAAAGGAACCATCTGGAAAGCGGTTCCCCGCAGCGAACTGTAATACGCCATCACCGTCATAACAACGTTTCTCGCGACTTAATTTCTGCCCCGAGCACTTACCGAAAGTGGCCAGCCTTATGAACTATTTGTGCCCCATATGAGCGAAGTGATTCTTGAATTTCACGAATCAAAATCTATGGTTTAAACCGCAATAATTGATTTGAGTAATATTTAAATATAGCACTTTAGTACCAGGATATTGTGTTTATAGTAAGTAAAACACCAAGTTATGCAACTTCGGGTCTCACTCAGGAAAAAAGTAACAACTTTTCATAGATTTTCCTAACGCTTCTAGGTTTCTTTTATTGACGTGATTAAAAGTTACCGGCACAAACATTTTGAATACAGAATAAAAAAAAACTTTAATATATTTAAATTTAAAATGTCGAATTTCATCGGCTTTAGTATTATTTATTATACCTCTACAAAAAAATATTTGTTGTCCGATTGCCAGAAAAAAATACTGGAAATCTTTTACTTGTCACCCTTCGATTAAAATTAAATGTTTTACGTGTTTCGGTTTTAAATTAGGAATTTCATTTAGGAAGTGGGTTCGTCGTTCCCCTTTTTTACTGGTACTGTTTCTTTGACGCTTCATACTTGACAGATAATTGCGAATATTTATAGTTGCGATACTTACTAAAAGTACTGAAATAAACCAGTAAGAAACGAATTAAATAAACTTATAATTTAAATAATCTATGTCAAAAATAAGCTATTAATGGTATTGAATATAGAAATTTACGTATCAAATTAGTGAGTTGTAAACAATGTAAAAAATTATAGAATCAAATAATGATAAGATTTTCTTGGATTATTAGAACTCTTACTAATACTTTTAGGCATTCTTTTACCTACCTATGTTTTGTAAAATAGGGAGAATAAATAAAACAAATATTTGTTAATAATAATATAAAATCACAAATCATTGAATATACACAAGATTTTTTAATCATAATCTTAAATAGAGTTTTATTAACACTGTGTAACAAGTAGGTTTCGTGCTTGGTAGGAAATTGGCTAAAATAGCTTAAATTTTACAGCGCTTTCCTCCATTCTTACTATTCAGGCTGATCAGGGTCTGTAAAAAACTCCTTTAAATAACACTTTTGGGTTTCTATATCTTCGTTGGAGTACCTAAAAAAAACCACCATGCGTATGATTATCTGCTCTTTTGTACTCTTTAGTGTTTAAATCTCTTAATCTTTGATGACATGAAAACCATAAATTGTGTAATTCTCTTGTCTTCTTTTATAAATCTTTACGAGTGGGTGAAACATCCTTTGATCAGTCTTTCTTACCCTCCATTTTAGGCAGAAAGTGCCCTCAAATTTAATTAAAATGTTGTGAACAAGCATCTTGCATCATCTCTTCTACCAGTTTTAATAGTTAATTCTACAATTCACTTTTGAATAAACTATCGAACTCATCTTTCATTTATAAAGAAGCAACAATTTGGTTTTCACTATTTAGATTTACAAGAATTCATCAGACATTTGCATTTTACTTTAGAGAGACATTGGAATAAAGATATGAAGTGTTTGTCTAGAAATCCCTTCAAATCCCGGTGGAATGTAGGAGTAAATGCTCCATCACAATAGAGCGATCGCTTCTGCCGGCTGCCAGTCGCCTTTCAATGGAGCTGCTAAGTACCGATAAAGGTCACTTAAAATTTGATCAATATACGTACTATATCAGTACGTCATCGCATTATTTGTTATATTTCTCACGTCAAAAAATAAGTCTACGAACATATCAATATTTTAATTAACTCCACATGCAAATAAATATAAAACGTAAACGCTTACACACTCATGCCCCTGCAGTAGGATACCCTGAGTCGCGGAAGGCATGGACAACACAAATAACACGACACTAACACCCATGACCCGAGAACAAATATTTATCTGTCACATAAATATCTG
>DWPA01001696.1:0-17724 GCA_018251375.1 Calpodes ethlius | reverse complement strand
GCAATCAACTTACATTTATTCGAGAGGACAGGTCATTCAGCGAATCAAACCGAAAACTTAACTTAATCCTAATTCTGCATAAAATATATTTATCTGGTCATCCTTTAATAACCTTAGGTAATAGAATCATGTTAGTTTTAGGGCTCGCACAAAAACTTTACCGGGCCTGCAGAATATTTTTATTTGGTCAAAAAATCTTGATAACATATCGCGGTCCATATAATTATTTATCAATATGGAATTCTCTGCTAAAGGTTCCTAAACGACTATAATAATGATGATGACTTGCATTATATGTTATAACATAATACTAATTAGGTCAAACGTATTAATCTCTTCTGAGATCATTTATATAGCTAGCAACTCCATACCTACTTTTCAGTGATAGTATTAGAAATATGACGAATTCAATAAAATAAACTATTAAATCAATAAGCAATTAATAAACGGATATGTACTGTAATCATTATTGTTATAGTGAAGTAAGTAGTTCCTATAGTACGTACTAAATATTACTAGGACACTGTTCGGGCGCCATTTTTAATGATATAGATATTTATGAAAGTTTATCTGTAATCGCAGTTTTTTAATGACGACATTCTAAATCTAAGTACAATAGTAACAGGTTTACTGATTGAGTTATGCGAGATAACATCATTGTTGCATTATTAATTTCTCCGTTAGAAGAAATTACGCATGTTTACCGGTTATCGATGGTTTTTCGTACAGATTAGAAATTTCACTCAAGCTGCAGATTAGTAACGGCATAAATTTAACTAAAAACACATTTAGAAGTTTGTAAATAGTAAGTTGGGCGTATTTTTCAATAAAAAATAATTAAGTAGTGACGTTATTCCTATTACATATAATTTATTATACTAATTTTAACATAAAAGGTAAAGCTGTCAATTTAACAACAGACCCAGATCAGTAGCTATTGTTTTGTGAAGATCGATTTGTCAATGAGTTGCTATTCTCAATAATTTAGTTCTTCATTTTTCATTTGTAAATATAACAAATAATACAAGTAACTTTTCCTGTTTATGTTTATTGTTTGATCCGCTACTGGGAACTTAATGATATCATCTGGTCACGCTAGAAATCAGTCGTGAAAGTGGCGAGGACGTGTCCGGAACTGGTTATAAATTTCGTAATTTACATAAAGCTACTACCGATACTCTCTTCGTATCAAACGCATTTTCACTTGGTTTTATAGTCGTTTCAATTATATCAGTCTATTAACGTTCTATTAATTCCTCTTCTCTTACATAGTCGTGTAATTTGCTTCTTCAAATATGCTGATATCGAAAGTGCAGCTTCAAAGAACTTTTCATCCATTCTTAATTCTATAATAATTCCATTAACTGCTAAAATTTATAAAATTAAAGTTAATGTTACGGTATGTATAATTTGTGATTTCGTAAATTAAAGTAATGAAGCTGATACGCCCGGGACATAATCTTAACGAAGATTTAAAGAATTAGTAAGATTGGAAATGGAAAGGAATATTAAGCAAAGGCACGGATTTATGTTAATCCAATCGACAGGGCACGACTCGTTTCAACGCCACGGCGTCGGGGCTAAACCAAAACATTTGTTGCCAGTGAGCCCAAGAATTATCACCTTGGCATACCTTTCGCATGTTTCCTGTGAATTCGAGGTCATTGACTTAGATGACTGCAATATAGGAAACATTCCTGTAGGATAGCACTCTAGCAAATTTAAGTCAAAATTTTTATACGTTTAATAAGAATTTAGTAATTTGAACTTGCATTTCATCACACGTTACATGGTATAGTAAAAATATTATAAACTAACTATTGCTTTATGCTTGAAAATAGTTTTGAAGTTAATAGTACTACTGTCTGTCTATACAGTATCCGCTGCTTAAATTATTATACGTACTACTGTTAAATCTAGCTTACCAACTTTATGAAGCTAAGCCACATAAACTACATCTTCTTGAAATGCGTTGACGAAGTGTGATATCAGTTATGTAACATTTGACATGGCTATTTTTTCCTTCTCGTCGTTAGCTGTTTCTTGGCACGCGTTCAAAAACAAATGAATAGAACCGGTGCTCCGCAACTCTCAACTCTCGTGGTTTATAAAAATATTCAAATTATTATCAACAATTATGAATAATAACGTACATATAATTCATGTACAATATTAATTTGCAAAGTATTACAATGTTTAAATACTAATTTCAATGTCATTATGCAATTGTTCTAACATCTTTCACAATTCATCATTTCAAAGCTAGCTTCTAACCTTGTCACACTCAGCTATTATTAGTTGGCATTATACCTACATTTAAATATTTATATTCATCTGTTCCACATAACGTGAAGATTCATGTTGTTAAAAAATCTCAAGGATTACTGACGATGATGCATTTTTGTTGGTATCTTAATATTTTGTTATTTTCGTGTAAAGATCCTAACATATTATATTATTTGGTTGTCGATTTGTGTAAAATAATTTACGTTTTAAACAATTAGCTTCCCACATATAAAAACGGTTAAAGTTCAATGACTCGTAATGAGTATAATACCAGAGTCAATGTTATCATTGAAACAACTAACAGACTACATCCTTAGCGTAAAATATGTCGTTTTAAATTATTGATTTAAAAAATTCAAACATTATCATAGAATTTCATGCTGTATCTAAAATATACAAACCACCTACCCTCGATGCTAAAATATCAAAATAGTTACTCACGTTCTGTGTCTATCTCCCTCATTTTTTATTTTGGTTTGATTTGGTCTCAGTTTCAACTAAAATTCGGTGTATCTCAATTCTGATGATGCAATAGGCGAGTAAAGCTATAATTATGAAGTCCCGTCCTACGATTTATTAAGTAATATTTAACTTTATTTACTTTTGCTGTTACTAGTGTGCATGGGCGACGATGTCTCCTTACCATAGACTAGCTCGTATTCTATTGTCAGCTATTCGGTTTAAAAAAAGTAAAGTATCGGGTACCATCTCATACAGAAGATGAAAATATAATAAAGTAACAAACGTAAAAAGTTATTAATACAGAATTAAGCACGTGACAACTTAGTTTTCAAAACATTGTGTCATAATGCTTTCCCACAAATTTGCTCCAACATCATAGTTGTTAAACCAAAAGAATGGACACATTTAGCATTTGTCTGAACGTGTAATATCAAGTAAAATTTTTATTTCACTATATTTTAACCACTGCCCTGCAAATACCATCCGAAACTTTGCTAATCAGGCCACGTTTGACAGTCTGTGTATAATTCCGTAGCTGTAAGATGATATTATTCGTTAATTTGTACGCTTTACCTAAATGTGACAGTTTTCCTGTTAAATGTGTAACATAACACTACTATTGTGAATGTTTTCACGAGTTCAAAAACAGCCATTAACTTAGCAATGCGAGAGACACTTGACTCTGACATAATATGGCTCTAAATCTTTCTAGTGCTAAAGATGAAAATTAGGTCAGAGAGCTGTGCAACATATTTACTAACAACGAAGCACATAGTATATTTTCCTTTGACAACGACGATTTATTAATATAATATAATATACAATCGTAGTAAAAAGCACAAGCTACAACGTATACACGCTTATCATACTAACGGAGTAACAGAAATGTTGGTACACTCTTGTCCAAGTCCATAATATCATTTTAAGTGGACCGGTTTTCGAACGGACAAATTCTAATGTAGATCCATTAAAAAATAGATCTATTCACGAGCCGAGTGCCTTCATTCTATATAAAAAGACAACTTGTATCGATTCATTTGAAATTTATAAATATTTTAAAATAAAATATAAGTGTTTTTTGATTATTTTAATAACTTTATCTTATGTAACTCAGCCACCTCTCCTTAAAAAACTAACTATTATTCTGTCTAATAATAGTATTGCTACATCATTTGTTTTTGGATTATCATAGGGGTATTGTGATAAACTTACTTCATATTTAAAGTATCGCGATATTCAAGTACTTATTTACTCTTGCAGTCCAAATCAGTGATGTATAGTATTATACGCCTTTTGAATAGACTGGAATATTTCAACGTTATCAAGGTCTGTGTAGGTACTTCTTGATTCCGTTGGTTATTTCAAAACGTAGTTGGAGATAGGCCTGGCCCGCCCACTCGCTGCACCCAGGTGCATTGCGCTCTGTCGTGTCAACCTTGTGTTATCGTTACCCAATTCTCTTGTTCCATTAACATCTTGTTACGTTCCGCTCACTCGCCTTATTACCATTTCTCATTTATCTGCTTCAAAGGACGTTTACTTAAAACGAATAACAAAGTTAGAAATCTTTGATTAGAATACGTGGAACATTAAGTTCATATGTTTCGTCGTAAACTTGATAAAAAGATCCAAATTTGACCTCGTTTAAGATTTTTTTAACAAACAGTTATCTGCCTTGAATAGTTTCTGATTCCAACTGGACGGACAGTCTGATCAGGCCACCTCACAGTCACAGTGCAAACTACCGATGCCAACACCATCTATTTTCGGCGCATGTCCTCACACCCACGCAAATTGCTTACACTCACTTGCTATTATAATTAGAAAAGACTATACCTATTTCTAATTCTAATCTTCGGTTTTTGACTCCTTAACCATTAAACTTTAGGCTGATGACTATCTTATTTCATTTGTGGTCTCATCATTCAAAAATGTTATAATCACGTCTGTGAACGACAGCTGATTTTCTGCGTAGTGCAATATTCCAACCGACGTTTTATCAGAATGCACTGTATATCACGATATGTTGCTATCTTTATCACTCTCATGGATATCGACTGTGATAATCTCCAAAGATAAACCCAGCAGCCGTGTGAATAGGCCGAGGGGGCCTGTCTTTCAAATTATTATTCGTCGGTTCCCCCTGTGTAGTTACGGACAGATAATGGACGATAGTGCTCCACGCTGGTTCAAAGTGCAAAACTCTAAAAGATTGAACCATTGATTGATTTTGCAAACGATATACATTAATAGTTTATTTTAATGAAACAATGCGTTAAGTTGTATCACGTGATGTGTTTTAGATAAGCGAGCGTGAAGTGTTGACGATTATTGATTGGCAATGAATTTAAAACCTCTTCAATACGAGTCAAATCTAATGCTTATACTCGCGATGTTATAATGCTAACTTTTCTTATAGACGTACTGGGATGCCGCCCACTCTTTATATTTAAAATATCGTTTGCGTATGATGTTATTTCAGGATAGGTCAATGGCAGTCTATGGGACAAATGAATATTACTTACAACGTGAAAGAACATGGATTTTGGTGAATTTAACAATTCGGATAGGGGTTTTGAAGGCCAGGTGTGTCTTTTGTTATAGATCTGCATTGTCCATGGCAGACATACGTTAGCTGACCCGTTAAATGATTCCTTCCCTGGTTGTGAATTTAAGTAAATTTAACCTTGAAACTACAACCAAAAGTCATGCACGCGAATTCAGTCAATCAAGGCAGAGATGAAATGACTTAAAAAAAAAAAAAATATTTTACATTCTATTCCATACCTTTTACAGGGAAAGCTTCTCAACATTCACAGAGTAATACTTATAGTTACCTTAACTAGGCAAGAAATATGTAATACAGATAACTGAACTTTTCCAGTAATGCATCAGATTTATTATAAACCGCACAATCATCATATTAAGTTACATAACTTATGACAGAATTGAATTATCTCTGAAGTTATGATAAAAAACCAATTTTTATTTTTATTTAGTAATTTAACTGAGACACAGATACAAACCACAGTCCTAATGGACGATGTATTATCGCCACTCAATACCGTAAACTACTATTCCATTGTGAGATCAAGTAACCGTATAAGCGTTGTATAGTATTGCATGCGGATAAAACTTTATCTGTTCCATTCTAGGCTAGTCTCGGGTTACTACTCCTAAAGTGGAGCATAGACTAATCTTCCCATACCTATTCATTGTATTACAAATATGGCGTCTGTTACAAATTCATTTAATGACAACTAACAGGATGTCTGGATCATGAGACCACTTCCGGTACTAGTTCACTGTTTTTATTTTTATCTGTATCGTGTACAGAGTATGTTTGGCATTGCACTGACACGTTACCTTGATTATGGACAGTCACTCACATATATTTTATCGTTTATATCTCCACTGATAATGGTTAATATTTTGTAACGTTTTAATAATAAGTCAGATTAGACATTCAAAAGGCCATTGTCCCTATTGATTTCTTTCCCTTTTTTCATGCATAATGTTCTATAATGAGTATAATAAATGTATGACAATTTATTATGGAATAATATTATGTTATATCCGATTCCATAATTTGAATAGTAACGAAACATAAAGAGTTATGTTTGATAAAATTTATATTAAATTGTTCGAATATTATTCTATTACTATAAATATCATTTATCTAAATGTTTCACATGTATCCGGAATTTTAAAGATTATTATTAGACATTTTCAACTAATAGACAATTAATGACCTACATGTACTACACCAAGTGTAGAATTTTGGTACGATCAACTTCCCGAACATCAACATGGATTCAATGAGTTTCAATATACGATGTTGTCGCCGGTACGTTAGTGACCTACGTTACTTGACCGAGATCGCCACTCAAGGACTATACTTCCCATCGCTTATCTGTCCTTCGATGTGTCCTGCCCATGGCTACTTCAACTGGCTGAGCTATATATGTACAAGTTCTAGGCCACTAAATTTACCGTTATGAATCCCTGTAATCTTTAATGCTTATAAGGATTCATTATTTTTTATATTGTTTATCGTTTCTGTACCTCATTTTGTAAATAAAGAAGATGTTTATTGAATAAAATTTTGAAAAATGCCGTGGCAAACTACTATGTACCGTAATTATTAATTTTGTTTTCAATTAATAATAGTAATTCGATACAAGTGTTACGCCTTAAGTAATTCACGATTTGCACCTAGTCGTAACGAATGGCAATTAACTCCAAGCAAGCACCCGTTTTACGCTGTATTAAATAATAATATTGAAATGTGTAAAAATATCGTAATATGTGTTGCTTGTGTACAGCAAGACGAAAAGTGCTTACAATAGTGTTTTGTCAAGTTCTCAGAGAAAAACTCAGTCTACACGTTGACAATGAGGGGGTAAAGGAAGTTAAGAGTGGGGTGGCACGCTTGACACTCGTTAGAAAACATTGTGCTCATATTTTTTAAGTTCATGCACCTCCTAGGATCTTTACATCTCATAGAAAAACAATGTCATCGTCATGACCTGCATTAAAGACTCACATTTTACAATATGAAGAATATTTGCTTATAGTTCACCGCGTTGGTCAAGTGTGGGTCGATGAATACAAACCTTTGTAAATTTCTCAGCCGTGCAGGTTTCTTCTCAATATTTTCCTAAACCAAGAATTAACGTAAATGTTAGTGTATTTTTAAGTATTCAAACCCAGAAACCCTATAGAATAGGCAATGTGAGCTAGACAATTTAATTCAAAGGGCAGATGAAATAAAACTGTTGTAGATTAAGAAGCAAACTAACAAAGCGCTTTTGTATTTTACATCAAATCACATAAAGTACCTACTACTACTTAAATAGACCTCTTTCTTTACCATGATGACTCGAGGAATATGACACAAACAAAGTAATAAAATGTAAAATTAGCAGGTGTGATGACAAACATATCACTAAGAAAACGAAAATCCCCCTCGCCCTTCCCCCCCACACACTTATATATTATCCCCATTAGCGTCTAAACCTTATCTAGGCGCATATCTTAGAACACGAGTAGCCCAAAACTACTAAAACGCATTCCTAGTGAGCTATATTTATCGAGCATAAATTTATCCGACCGACGTCAGTTAATCATCAGTAAAATATAGGCGTCATCCGTCTCTTTTACGCTTGTATTATGGAGTGACAGGGATCGGATTTAGTTAGCAGCCGTTGCCATATAATACCTGAATATATTACACTGTTAGGTCGGCATTTCAACGTAGCGAAACTTAACAATAGATCATTTGAATGTAGTGGCCGATGTCCAAATCGTCGGGTGCATCGAGTAGGCGGAATATACGCTCTGACTGTTGTAAAAACTCCTTTGGCTGGCTGGTGTGTTGTTTACTTAACGAACAGTTTAATATTTCGAACAACTAATTAGCAATGGGTGAGTAGGATGAGCTAACAATAGTTGGTACCTTGAGAGTGTTATGCTATTTTAAAACGGTTTATATTGTGTGAAAGTCGACAGAGACAAAACAAAGGTTAGATATTTTAACACGTTAAATAACAAATAATGCTCTTTTATTATTTTAGAATAGCTTTTGCCCGCGGGTCCGCTCGCATTTTTTTCTTTTAATAAGCGGTATCCTTTGTTACTTCTAATACCTCCAAGAATATGTGCATTAAGTTTCATGATGATAGGTTCAGTAGTCTTCGCGTGAAAGTGTAACAAACAAACTTACATTCACATTTAAAACGTTAGTGGAGATTATGTTATCATTATTATTACGAAGCCATAAATATTATTATTGGTATCATTATCTTTATATACAAAATTCCTGGTTAACAACCACCCTATTTCTTGAGTCGCTCCAAAGGACTCGTCTTGTTAGGTTTTGTAGCTTGAGAGCCACTACATTCTTCTTTTCTTTTCGTTATGCCTATGAAGTTACCCAAACCCATGCATGGGCGACGCTGACCACTTACTATCGAGTGAGTCGTCTTCTCGGCGGAAAAAAAAAATATTAAGGTGCCTTCGTATTAAAATGCAGTATTTTCAAGAATAAAGTCGGTGTGGGATGACGCAGTGTCCCCGTCAAGGGTCATTGTTACCCCAGAGTAGGGCTGCTAACACTTGCATTATTAACATTTTGGCGAAATAGATTTTCTTCGTAGCTGTGGAATATATCAAAACATTTGGAGACTATTTTTTACTGTTTAGTAACGCGGCTTTGTATTGCGTGTGAGAAAAGAACAGCCATAAATAAGTTGTCAATTCCTTTCTATCACTAGTTGCTATCATCGCTTTGTTGTTAGACTCTTACTGGTATTTGATTACAATATACATCGTAATGGATCTTTCCACAGAAATGAAAAGTAGCCTATAGTATTCGTCGTCTTCCCAACTATCTCCAAACCAAAAATCTCTGTTGAATCGTGAAAGAATGACTAACAAAAAAACACACTTTCACATTTATAATATCATATTTATAGTATGCATAATATGGGGAATCCCGAGTAGTCTCAACCCTAACACCACGCAAACGCTAGCCACTCTCTTTTATTACACTGGTACAAAATGTCCCATTGTTTTCAAAGGCTTTAATAACTCCTAGCCCTATTGAACGTAACCTATTAGGTATTCGCTATCTCCGAGAGTCGTGGCGAGATTTATAACAAAGAACCTTATACGTAAATGACGTCATTTGTATAGTAAATTGCAATTACTGTACAATGTATGTTGTCAACATATAAATGTTACAATAATTACAAACACGAATTCGTAACAATGATGTAATTAGGCCAAAATGACCCCTTTTGTGTGCTGTTATACTGCAGTTTTGTACAAATGTAATTTCATTTAATTAAATTTATTGCAGGTTATTGCAAATACTTCCTGTCAATCCAATGTATACAGACGCAATACATTTATATCCAGTTCATTAATATATATAATTATAATGTAGGTACCTACAATAATATACATACGAGTAGATGGACATCGCTAAAAAAGAAAGAGACCTTTCAAAGGTACAATGAAGCTGAGACTTATGATCGAAAACAATAATCGGTGGATGTGGATGTACCTATAGCTTTGTTATGGAGGGGATACAAGCTTGGACGTACCGAGGGAGAAGTGTTTCAGCTACACCCCCCCAGAATTCCGTATTATCCCCTAGGCGAACAAATATTTGCAGCTCGTACCCCTTCTTTGGAACAGCATGGTTTCCAGATGTTAGCTCAAAGTAACTTAATTGATATAGGCAAATACGCACGCTTGTCCTATGATAGATTCTAATTGGAAATTATAATATTAAAATTCATTATTTTTTTTTCGCCCATGCTCAAGGACACACACACACACACACACACACACACACACACACACCACTTATATAGGTACGTTCCTTTTCAGATAACTGAGTAATTGAATAGGATTGAAGATTTTTCGTACTTTAAATTACTTTAATATTTTTATAAACCATTATTCAAGGCCACTCGTTGCTTAACGACACTATCGCTTAAATTCAATCCAATATAATCCTACAAATGATATTACATATAAATTCGTGGACATTGTCACGAACACTAGATCACGTAGCACGCTTCATTTCCAACTATCGCTTTATCGTTTTCTCGAAATAACTAGAACAAGGATATACAATTTTTATTACACCAAAATAAAAAAAAAACACAGATGCTTTATTCAATAATATTTTTTTTCGATTATTAAGGACAATTTTTGAACTGTAAGTTTGAATGTTACAAGCAGTAGCTTAGGCCTAAATTGATAATTACAGGTATATTATTTGAGATCTTTATTTGTACTTTTAGGCATAAATACAATCAATATATAGAACAGTAGGAGTAGAATATCGTTATTTTTCTAATAACGTTGCTAGCTATATATAGAAGGAATAGCTATAAATTGACTTATGTTACACGCCTCATCAATGTCCTAACGCGTTATTTATTCACGCGTTAATAGTTCGCTTATGCCACTGATACATCTATGATAACGTTAGTAATAACGACTGCCCCATAATTACGTCTCATACTCCGCTACTTGAATGAAGATCTATACAATGTTGTTTCCCGCCAAATAGTGAGTGCACTAACAATGACACTACGCAAATGCAACAGTTTAACACGTCAATTAACGTGTTGCGTCATTGTATTTTTATCTTATATGATAATTCATAAGATAATCCACATTTATTACGATGAAAACACACATTTTATACACACAATATTATTTAACTCATCATAATACACACATTATTATATAAATTACAAATTACCTCATATTTACGTAAAAATAACGCCTGTAACATTTTTGTTCTAAAGCAAATAAAACAGTCACTGTACTGCACACCGTTTAGAAGTAGCCTGTCTGGAGGCAACCCGGAGTGTAGTCTGAGGTCATGCTTATCTTAAAAATGCATTTTCTTTGGACTTAAAACAATAGGTACCGAAAAATTGTCATTTTTACTATAAAATCTAGTTTAATGCAGTTTACAAGATTGCAAGCTTGCAAAAAAATATTTTTAGTTCATTTTTCCTTCATAACAAAAGGTATTTAATAGAACTAAATATATCGATTCAGAAAACATATATTGTACACGTAAAACATTCTAACATTCCTAACAAACTACATACAATAGGTTTATAACAATATCGTAAACATCTGTAGAAGTGACTTGTTATATTATTTAATTTAATAAATAACATTGTAAGTAATTCATAGACATTTACTTTCACTGGAATAGGCTAGAATATATAAGGTTATTAGTAATTTCGATGAAGACTTACGATAACCTCCAAATCAGTATAACTTCAATGAACTTTAAAATAAACAAAAGGAACTCTATGGTATTAGTATCGCCCGACAAAGGTACTGCAATATTGATCGCCGATGAACAAGCAACGTCCCGAAGTTACATTGAATCTAGATTGTATTGCGTTGTCACGAACTGAAGTTACCGAGCCACTGCAACAAACAAATGTATCGAATACTTACATATTTTTGCAGTTTCATTACTTTGTTTTCCTCTCGCGTTAACCTTTGCATAACCTGCCCAAGATTTATTAAAATGTACCGTTGAAAATATTTTGCTGCAAATAAAACTCTTTCTGGCAAGTTTACTAAAACAACACTTTTGTGTAATTGTTTTGAACACGCTAACAATTTGCGTATTTATCACCTTTGTTATTTTCCTTGTTGGATTCGTTAAATGTTAGTATATTTATTAATGACTGTTCATTTGAAACAAGAGAAGTTTTATAGCGTTTAAAAATCATTGAATTCTTCAAACTCACCAATGATAGAAAGAAAATTATCCTGGCCACATCACAATCATTACAATCTGATATAAATTATCAGACTAATAACTCAGATTTACTAGTTTATAAGCCAAATAGCCAACACCTTTTATGTACTTATGCAAATTCTCAGACTACTCAATTCTTCAAAAATAATGAATAAACCTACAAATGATGGCCACAAACTCAAGAGAGTGATTCCAAAGCAAACAGAGTCCATCAAAATAAATATAAGTTTAAGTTTAACACGTTTTATTTAAGTTTTTACTTGTTTTTTTAAATTTCAATTTATCTGAATGCTAATGACTAATATTGAAGTATCAAATAATGTTAAAACAGAAGAGGTGTCGTTTAACAAAATATCTAAGGAATTAAATTTAAAAGCGCATACTCTTAGAACAGACATTTTTACCGTATAAATAACAAGAGATGGTACTTTTGTATAACTTCGAAAGAAATTGCTAGAAGAAATAATGTTCTATAAGAAAGAGGTTACCATCTGCGATATAGACTGGAAGCATAATAATAGTAGCAATATTTTATTGACAGGTTTAGTATCAAACATAGCACGTTGTGTTAGTAACAGGACTCCACACAGGTACGATTTTTGATGAAATAATCTATGGTAAAATAAGTAGGTAAAGTGTCAAAAACGAACTATAAATCATTTGACTTTCTATATACTTATAACAAATAGTTACGTATGTAAAATACCTATTTTGACAGAAAGTACATAATAAACAAAACATGAAATGAACAAAGATTTAAATTCAGTTGTCAGTAACATAAACATGGCTCTTAATTGATTATAAAGAACCTTTTTTCTCATCGATATTCATCAAAAATTACGTTGAAAATCGGCACATCCAAGGTTGTAAGTAGTAATTCTTCCAAATATAGCCGAGTAACGTTCTATATATCTGACGCTGCAGGCGTGTTACATCATTGTTTATTTAAGGAAGTATTTACACTGATGCCAATTCAGGAATGTTGCTAAAGATTATTCATTATCCGTATTTATAGATCGACATTAAATCCCTGTGGGCGGAAAGTAGGTTTATTACTGGAGTATTTTAAAAAAAGCATTTAAAACAGGCGGTGGTTTAAAACCAGTGTAAAATCGATGATAAAATCGTACGCGTTGAAAATAAACTATGATGATGGCGATAAAGAGACGAAGCAGACTTGGTGTAAAAAAAAATATAACTATGTACATAAATATCTGAAACGATTATGTAATCGACCGCAAAATACGAATGTAATCGATTCAATAATTAATTATCGACCTTAGCCTGTTGCTTGGTATTAAATATGGTATTGTCGTTGAAGTATCTAAGATGTAACGTAGATTATAGTAATACATGCCGCTTGACCCAGCTTCTCATGGGTTCAAATAAGATTTAGAAAGTATAACCAATATCACTCGTCTCCCAACTATCTCCACACATAAAATCTTAGCATGAAGATGCTCCTTTGCGCGCTAAAATAGAACAAACAAACAACACATATTCCTATTTATAATATTAGTACCGATTACACTAATATGTCACAATAATTTGGCAGGGCAAACGTTAAAGGAAATCCAAATTGTGACAAACGTCCGTTCAGTTATCAAATTCACAATACCAACTCTGGGTTATTGATGATATTCCACTCTTCTTGGACTATGATAGACGGTAGCAGCATAAGTTTCTCTTTTCGACACACTCGCAGCTTTCGCTTGATGAAAATATCCCAGACTCCGGATTCCCAACGCCCACCCGACGCATGCTATCTATCCGAATAAATATTTCCGACGATATATTTTCACCAACTGTTTCCATAGCGTTTTTATTCTAACTTTAGACTGAGCAGACACATTTGACGCGCTCATAGCTAAGGCTTGCTTTAATTTATGTCATCGATAGAATTAAACAACGTTAGGCAACCGATGTAGAAAAATAACGAATAAAAATCCTTGAATATAATTTTAGTCACCCTTCAATAAAAGCATACTATTTTTAAACGAATTTGGATTACAAATAGTCCGTTATAAAACGGAGTTTGGTTCGAAAAGGAATGATGAGCCCCATCCCATTAACTGTCATTACTCATCGGATAAGTTATCTACACCTTGGTCAAGCACTAACATTAAACACATTCATATAAGCTAAATATAACTTGTTCCAGGTATTGACACTACACGAGATAGTTAACCTAATTTCACTGGACATCAACATGACACATTCCACTTTACCAGCGTGAGTTCATTCTCATTATTATTGGTCAATACATACAGCTGATCTGGAAATTGTTCGCGCATCTTTACGACACACTGTCTTTAAACGGCAAAAACGACATTTCAAGGATTGCAATGTTTACATTACGAGTTTTTAAATGAACTTATGTCAATACGCGGTCGTTGATCCCACCGCTCGGTATCAGTAATCGTATTACAGATTGCACAGATTACTTTATTCAGACACAGTGTAGATTCATGTATGTTTACAAAAATTATATGTCAAGTAACGGTTATCTACTTTATTGTTTATCTAAATGATAGTGGACGAGTTGGCACGGAACCAATTTGAAACACCTTACAGGTGTGTCGTTTTGTCACCTATTAGCATTCCCGCCACTTACACACGAGTGCGTTGAATGCGTGCTAAACGCGACCAACCAATATTAATCGGTACTCAATTGAACAAACATGACCGAAACTTTTATTTGCATCGGGCAATATTGATTTAATAAGACAATTCGTAATAACCTACTTAGTTGTACATTACCTAATACCAATTTAAAATACAGTAATTAACTACGCAGTCGTAAATTTACTTGTTATATTTTTAAGCACGTCTTTATCGAATTAGAAATGTGTGAAAAATATCAAAACAAAAGGAACAATTGAATGATACTATTCTTTCACTCACATAATTTGAAATAAGAATAACTTTGTGATGTCATAATGAATGAATGAGTTGACATCATTACAGCATTTTTGTTACTTTCTCATTTATTTTTCTGCCAGCAGTATTTAAGGACCATTAAGAGAAACTTTACTAAATAATTTTACATTTATTAAATGCGTACATAGAAATGAGTAGAATAGATTGATAGGCTACACACTCAATCATTACGTGTAAATAACATTATATATAACATAAACAAATATTATTCTAAAACATAACTTAAGTATTGATTAATTTAATGCTATGCCATTAACGTAATACAATACAATCGACTTACAAATACTGTTTATTTTAATATCACTTTTATAGATGAGAATAAATCACATACGACAATATTATTTAAGAATGGATGAACGTCAGTATTAACGTTGACGAATCGTTCGGTTTAAGTAGAAAAAATATACCGCATTGTCACCAAAAAGCGCATTTATTTGTCTTGGAGACTAGAAGTCAGCAACAATCTAAATAACCAATCGTCTTTTGACCCTGCTTTTGTTGAGTAGCACGAATACTTCAATAAGTTGATCAGGTATGGTCCTACGAGTCAATGAGGGTCATGATCCCCCGAAATCATAACCGTTTAAAATTACCTTTTTTGCTAATATTTTAAAATACTTTACATATAAATACTTTATATATATAAGAATATTTAGGTACTAGGATCGAGTAAATTTATATAAAACATTTATAATTATGTATCGTATTTATTTACAAAAAACTAAAGCTTCCATCATGCACCGCTCCCCCCCTCCCCACACACACACATATCTTTAGCTGCGATCGCCTTGTACAATTATGATCTATCGATGCATAGATTTCAAAGGTGACATTCGAGTTATTGATGATTCATTAGCGGTCATAAATGTAGTAGGTAATATGTATGTTGAATGCATGAGTAAATCTCGCTTTGATTATAACTACGACATTTAGTAATGTAAATGTGTTATAATACTAGTGGAATACGACTGTTGTGTATAATTTTTCTTTTTACGCAATAAAAGGAAAGCTAAACGTGACATCTGTGCATTTGTGAATTTATTGGTGAATGATCGTTTCTCTTTTAAATAATTCAACAAACAAGTTACTCTTTCTAAGCCTTTTCGTATATCAGAATACGGTTCTTACGTATGTTTATATTAAGTGAATTAATCACTTATATATCTTTTACGCTTTTCTAAACCAGTATACTTTCATCGGTGTGTTACATTTTCACATATTCATAGTTATAATTTAATGCCTTATTTTGTCTATTTCGATGTAAACAAATTAAAATCGATTAAAAAACATGAATTTTAAAAGCATTGGCGAAATTTGATACTAATTGACGAATACGAAAAACGGTGCTTTGAAAATCCTTCACGTCGTTATAATTATGATAATTGGAATCCTACTTTGCGCTCGAAATTCCATTATAATTCATATTGCCACAATATTATTTCATTTTTATAGTATTATATATTTTGTTTTTCTTTAATAAATGTATTATATAATATACAGACTTCTGCACTTCTCCGTACAAACTTTAACTTTACAAAATTCTATATGCGTGCATCTTATAAACGGGTCCATAGTTCTTCCCTTCAAGTATTAATATAGATTCTAAAATACTTCATACTCCGTAGTAATGTGATGTTCTGGACTATTAACATTAGTTCTGGACCAACCTTTGGAATTAGAAGGTTTAGTGAGTTGGTAGCTGCCAAAAACACTTTACCCGTCGTACCGGCTTTCAAACGATTTGACTTTGGCACCGTATATAAATTTCCGCTAAATCATAACGTATTTGACATATTGTTATTCGTTTGTACCTCGACGATTAAAGGCCATGTGCCATATTCCATATATACCTTGGCCAGTACACAAAAAAGTAAATTTCATTTGCGTATGCGCATCAACAAGGCAACCGATTTTATTATGTAATTAATCTGCATTTTACACTCACAGTGTAAGTGCTAAAAACATATGCCCCACTTGTGTAACTAACGTAAGTTCTTATTCAGCGTGTGGTAATACTTTAGTAATTTTATTATCTGTTTCATTGAAATGTTTAGTAATTACAACTCACATTTCATACTCTTGTGCGTTTCGGGTCACAAAAGATAAGTCTGACAGGTCATTTTTCATATCCTCACTTCATGATTTGAATAGCATTATCCGTGCCATAAAGCGACTCTCGAGTCCAATTCAATTCAATTTTCCTATGATTATCTATTCACGTCAGTAGATAATCGAAGCAATTTTCTTCTATGACCGTGCAACCGCTTCTTATTATTTTTAGTCATCACAAACTCACTAATCATTGCAGGAAATTTCGTTCCTTTAAATTCGTCTTATTTTCATTATGAATTTAATGTCAAAGTAAGAAAATTCATTATCTTAGCTGTAATAAATGACGATGCATTAAGGACATTCTTAAAAGTAAATGCAAAGGTGAAAGGGGGATTATTCGTACTTATATTATTCACAACACACTTGTTTTTGTCGTATTTCGACCATAAAATATAAGCTGAGCTGTAATAACCCCCTTGAGGATTAAAGGATATAAACAAACATAAAATTATACTGAGGATAATGTCGAACGTTTATCTAATACGTAAGTAGGTGCGTATCCTTGGGAGAAATTTGGGTCGGCGGTAATGACAAAACAGGTTTCGTGTAACATTAGCCGTTCACAACATACGGAACTGATATGACCGATGGCGCGCAGCCTTGGAGATGTT
>DWPA01001695.1:0-17725 GCA_018251375.1 Calpodes ethlius | reverse complement strand
ATGAACCAAACAGTCGATACCCGCACGGATAGAAAATAATTCAGCTATTTTTTACATGTTTAACTACCGTTTTTTGCAATATTTTAATGAAATAACTGCTTATCTTAAGTATTTATTTTAATGGAATTTTGCCAAAATCTTGTTATAAAAACATTAGAAGATACGATTTCACGAGTTTTTGCGTGCTATAATTTATATCCTTTTCGGCTTTAAACTACTCATGCTCTAAAAATATTAAATTTTAATAGTCAAAAAGTTACGTTATATCCGACCTTTAGTTCGTCTTAGCACTAAAAACCGTGATTTAGAATGGATATACATATATTAATTAGAATTTATTCAAATCAGCTTAATCTGACTGGACGTTGAATAACATGATGAGGCCATTCAGAGGAAACTTACATACTTAGTACAAAAATGTATTTTAATGGAAATGTCTAAAGTTTCTTTCAATCGAATGAAATAAAGACATGAATTACCAAAAAAAAATAAACCTTTGGGTACCACTAAAAAAGTGTGTTATATTTAAAAACCTTAAATAATAATCATAATAGTATATAATTGAGGTATGAAAATAAAAAAAAATTATCTTTACTTTATATTTTGCCCATATACAGGATGAATTAAAACAAAATTGGTTGGATAGTCATATTTGTAACTATTGGAATAGCGATAAATAATTTGAGCTATCTTTGGCTGGTTTTCTGAATTATACATGGTAAAAATCGTAATCTTAATCATACAAAAGGGATAATTTGTTTCGGAACAATAAAACACTATAGTTTAAACATAAGGCAAAAATAAAATAATCTAAATAAAAAATATACAATCTTTGAAACAACGTATAATTATAATGATTGGCAACCCTACACGATCACAGATTAATTTGCCAGTTCACATCGGAACGTGAGAGCACATGCGAGATGCTTCAGTTCACTACGTTATTCAGATATCGGATCTGAATTATCAACAATTTCACTTGAATGTTTATCATGGCTGCATCAAGTATTTCGTTTTTATGTCAATAGCCAACAAACGAGAAGGTAGTATTGATCATGGACACAATTAATGTCAGGGGTGTCACTCAAAATATCGTTATTTTTGTTTGGACTTCCTCTTTAACGTAGATTTATTTTTAGTAATTACTGTTGCCGCAACAGTTACGGAGCTACGATAAATCCAAACAGTCTTACAGATCGACGTCACTGTCCCTTACGTATCTGCAACATTTTGCTTTGTCTGTAGTTAATCATCAACTCTTTAAATTCATTGGCGCAAATTTAAACATTGTTAAATTTAATTAAGATCAAATTTGAAAATTTATAACGCAACTTCACTTACCTGGATTCAACAAATCAAATCGTTTTTATTATTGCAACTAGAGCTCATATATGCTAAACTTATTGGAATCAAAACTTCCTGTAACGTTGAACACTTTTAACATAACAGATTCGAAAGCGAAGCAAGAAACGCCTGTTATCAAATAAAAGCCTAAACACCGGTTCAATATAAAACATACATTTTCCAATCACAGCTGGACCTTGTACAGTTGATCTCCAAATCATTCTTGAAGCAGCATTTGGTGACGGACTCTCCACAGAGTAGGTGAGTGTTTACATATTGGCTGTTTGCGTAGCCTCTGTAGGCGCAATTCCCAAGACGTTGTGACAACACCGAATGTTGACACAGGAAACTCTATTATGGAAATCGTCACGTTGATTCAATCAAGGCATTCAATAGACACGTGTGTTATATACACTATAAGGAATGTGTATATAGATAATTAATAATTATACTCAACACGTTCATAAATTACACGTTATTATTTATATTTACAGGTGAGCAATTAATTTGAACGCATTAAAGAGCGGTTTTAACGTCAATATCACAATGAAACTGCTATCCTGTTTATTTTTTATGATTTTAACCTGTATTTATTATTTGAGTAATACACGTAAATTTATCACAACATGCAGTCATCGTTTTACATTTTTTGATTAATATTAGATAGTAAACAGTGTAATTTAAATTGCCACAGACCTATAAAATATTACAATTACGCCAAATATCAAACATAAGGAAATTATCATGTTTGACTTATTCAATAGACAAATTTACAGCGTCTTTTTAACTTAATTTGTGATTTAAAAATGAAATATACAAGAAAATAAAAAATAAAGAGAATAAATAATCATTCCATGCTAAAACTCGTTTCTGTTTACAATTTATTATATTTTTTAATTATTATAAATTAAAATTTCAATTAAAAAGTAATGCCAAGATTGTTTACCAGAGAAGACGTGTATAAATATTTGCATCTGTGACTTTGTTTCAAAATGGCGGGAAGGTGAAAACCACTACTTCGCAAGACGAAACCGCGAAATTCAAATTTCTTAGATGAATTAATTACCGTGGTGAGATTGCTGTGATTTGCACTGGAAAGTATTAACTGTTTTGAATTTAATTAAAATACTTTATTGGATTGAAATATAAAGTGATTAAAGTTCTAAATGCTAGTAATTGTAAATTTTAGTAAATTTAATTGTTTTAACTAAAATCTGTGTTATGTAAACGAGTGCGTGTATTACAGTATACGAGGGTCTAATCTAATTATTGATATTCGATTACCTTTACATTATTATATTCATGTTATGAGCTAAAACAATGTTAAATCTATACAGGGCAATCTTTAATGATTAATAACCCCATACCGACTAATACATAACTTTGTTTAATATGTGTGTATAGGATAAGGGTGAATAACGTACTTGCTGAGTTATTGTCCATTACCGCCAAGCAGCGGAAGGCAGGCGTAGTATGCATATACGTGTAATGCCCCTTACATTACCGTCAGCGACACAGGTCCATATGCCAAAAAATCGACCCATTGGCAAATTCCGTAGAAACCAACTAAGAGCCGAGGTATAAATGATTTCAAAACACTTTTGTTCAAATGACAAAGAGCGAACTATCTCTCACAACCCGTTCGTCCTACCTGGCGGCTATGTCTCAAACTTATTTGTGCGGAAAACTTGGCGGTTTTATAAGCTGCCGGGTATACCACCGGTTTGCCCGACGTTACCGCCTGCGGTATGGTGTATAATAGGCATTAAATTCATAATAATTAAAACAATTTGATGGTTATATGTTATCAATAAATATCTGAATAGTTGTTGGTCGAATGTTAAAGTTATTGAGTCAGTTGCAGATACAAATTGTGTCGAACTGTCTTTCAATCACATTTTTAGAAGATACATGATCTCCTAAAGTTTTCTCTATATCAATAAATTAAATGTTCGTTAGCGCGTATGCCTTTGTTCTGGTACTGTCGCTGTAATTATTTGCATTGTGCAAGTGAGTGATAGTCAATTAAAAAAAAAATACCAATAATCCAAAAGTACTAAAATACGAGTTGTACTTACATTTCGTAAAACGTTTGAGAAGTCATCCGGTATCATTATTCCCCTTCACGCTGTAAAAGAAATTTAACTCCCGGACGAGATTAGGTCGATTCCTTCAAGGATTGACCCAGTTATTTGTTCCCGAGAGTAATTGGATAGCTCGTTTTTCTCCCGCTATCAGATGCCCAGACACTACGAGTTAATTGTCTAATGATTTCTTAGATTTTTTATCACGTCCGTTTATCAGATAAAAAGATTAATCTTTCACTTACGATGATCAAAGAACCCTCATATAACCAAAAATCTAAACCCTCTATAATTAACTGAAGATGGACCAGCTAATATCAAGATTAATTAAAGTATAATCGATTATGATAACATAAACGTAACCAAAGAGCATCATTTAAACTCTGAGTAATGTAACCATTAAATCTTAATGCCAGTTGTGTAACAATAAGTAATTGCTTTACAGAAATTACGTTCTGATCTAAAGGGTGCTCTAGGTTATTGATTACACTTATATAAGAGGCTATCATGTGTCCTATCTGTGTACAACTTCAAGTGTGACAAATGACTAACGATTACCCCACACTAATAGTCGATATTCCAGTATTCTTACTAACAAATAATAATAAACTATTATTCGCTGTTCAGGCAGTCCGTCTTTGGAATACTCTTCCTGGTGTCCTTAGAATACCTGGAGCTAAGCTTAATTTCAAGAAAAAGTTAAAAGCGTTGCTGAAAAATCGCTAATTATAATTCACATATGGACAGGTTAACGTCTTCAACAAATAACATCATATATATTTATATATGTATATATATTGTATTTATTTATATATTGTCATGTGTATGTAGGATTACTTATATATAAATCTTATGTATTTTGTTTTTATAATAGAAAATATACCGCTTTTCGTGTTTATCTCCGTGGCCTAAAGGTTAGCTGGTAGAAAATGCATTAAGCATTAAGCTCGCCTATTGTACCGTCATTTTTATTGTAGTCAATAATGTTTAAATAAATAAATAATACTGACAGTACTTACTAACTAACTATAGTCGTTCCTACTAGGATGAGGGGAGGGTGGTTCTGCTAGCTCGTTTACTATCCATACCGCAATGCTTGCGCGTAAACGCTAAAGTAGCTTCCAATGAGGCCAACGATTTGATACGCACCGATGAGCTTAATTAAACGTTGATGATGATATTAACTAAAGCAAGTTGAATAGATTTAGAAAAGAAAAACTACTATACGGCAATAAAAGTGGAAAATAACTGAATGAAAAGCTGTAATCCTTAGCTATTTACTTAATAACTAAGTTGTTATTTTTAATTTCTTGGATATACGTAATATTTAAGTAATAAGTATGCGATTGCAAGTTGCACTTGATCTCCAAGATACACTATAAGATTCTGAAATGGATTTGATAATTGATTGACATATATGATTTTACAATAATCGTATTATCTATATACATATAATAAATAAAGGTGTTTGAATATATATGAAATCGATGAACTGAGAAACTATTTGACCGATCATTATTGAAATTTGTCAGGTATATGTATTTTTCTAAGGAGAAGGTATATATGCTATGCCCATTAATGTAACTCGCCACCAGGCGGCGTCGCTGTAAAGTGTCGACTTTCAATAGGCATTTTTTTGCAGCGAAGCGAGCTTGGTTCGGTAGTCAACTATATGTTTAAATACGGTGAATTATTCCATCATAAAAAAAAATCTCTACGAAGGATACATTCCAAATATTATTAGGATCTTCCATTTTGGTACTGTAAATATTGTAAACCTTACTGATGAAGAAGTTCTCTAAACCACGAATTTAACAATAATTTTTATGTAGCCCACAGCTTCGCTCTCTTGGATAGAAAAAACCAAAAAGGTTGTCGATTCCTCTCTATCATTGGTTGCCATACAACGCTTTATTGTTTAACAATGTATCTTATTTGATTTAAATGTTATGAATCTTTTCACAGAAATGAGATGTTTTCTCGCGGTTCAAAAGTAGTCTATGGCACTCTTCGTTCTTGCAACGATCTCCAAACCAAAAATCATACAATAATGACGCTCCGTTGCCCTGTGAAAGAAGGACAAATCAACAAACACACTTTCGCATTAACATATGAATATATAATAGTATAGATAGGATATAGATTGTTCCCTTAGAACAGTATCTAACACGGATAGCATGGTACTAACTAAGTTAGTCAGTGCTTACATCCTGGAGCTGACCCAGTTATTTGTTCCTGCGTGTAATTGCATTGTTCCTGATCTCGTGGATAGAGAACATAATTATTAATTGTCAGATAAGTGAATTACTTTTGAACCAGCTATCAAAATGTAAGCTACACGGACTAAAGACATTATAAGCCCTATATTTTGAAATGACCTCATATTTTTGGAGAATTCTATTACGCTGCAGCTTATTATGTGTTGTTAAAATGTCATTATCTAAGCTAGCTGTTATTAAATATTATAATTTTTAATATTTTACACGATTTCTTTAACGAATAAATGAATTAAATTGTCGTTAAGTACTTATACAAAATTATGAGGCTAATTATATTTTTAGTTGTAATGTGTATTAATACTGTAGTTTTTATATTATTCTTTATATAACTCTTTGACAACGTAAAATATACACGGAAATGTAAACTTTATAACACTTATGTGTTACAAAAGCATGTTTAAGGATTTTTACGTTCATAGTATCAGTGTGTAATATTCTTTGAGAAAATTAGTTACAGTGAAAATTCAACTCCAAATTAATAGAAAAATAAATTTGAAAAATGTATTTAAAGTGCAATTGATTGTACATAACTAAATTCCAAAGTGCTCCGGTTCATAGGTGCATGAGTGACAGTTTGTGACAGACACTTCATGAGCGAGAGACTGCGCTCTCGGTCAGATGTCAGCACCATGTCGGTGGCTTTCAGGTGGCTTTAGAACTTCCGACAATAGGGCTGGCGGCAATCCACAAGAAAACATCATATAGAGTATCTATGCTCTAAGCTGTTTTAGTTATGATAAGAGATCAATTTAAGCCAAATAAATTTTTTAACATGGTTTCATTTTGTATATAATTGGGAGGCCTATGTCCAACAATGGACCTTTAAAGGCTTAGATAGATAGAAGCAAAAGTAAAAACTAATATAAACTTAAAGTGTAGGCAAATATTAACTTTATATTCTGTAATATACTCGTATCTAATATAACTAATACTGTTCAATGAAGTAGGCGTGGTTCAGAAATCTATCAATAGATGGCACTTTACTACTTTCTGAATCACACTGACAAAGTATCTTGTAAAGAGTATAAGTACAGATGTCTTTTGTACAGATGTGATTTTTGGGGCTTGCACAAATGCATATCTAACAAATTGTTATTGAATAGATATCTTCATAATTTGTTTTATCCTACAAAGAAAGTTTAAGTCAAGAGCTTCCAAGTTAGTCAGCCGCACATTCTCAGTTAAGACTGACCCATTTGCTTTGTTTCTGTCCTAGTTATTTCATTGTTCCTGTTGTCGGCGTAGAGTGCGCCAGCATGAGTTGACAACGGCAGATAAAAGATGAAAGGCCCTTTCAACTAATTTTCTCGTAGACGTTTAAAACGTAGATTCGTAACAAGCCTATTTGGCTTCCTAATAACATTATATCGTTTACAAGGTAAGAAAAATTTATAAGGTCGTTAAAAAGATCAAATTAATGTCGCTATGTGGTTATTGGTAATTACTTTTTGAGCTGACGTGTTTCTTTATATGGTTAATTATAACTTGACTTAAGCTTCAGGCTTCGTTTATTGCTCCCCAAAAATTGTCCATGCTATGGGCTATATATGAAAATCAACCCACTCTGATTACTTGCAGATTCTGTAACAGTTTATAAATATGATATAAAATTGGATTTATTTTTAATTGAAAATTTAACATCTACCAGACATTGCGTCGTTTTCAATATTTTTCGATAACTAAATTACTGATGAAAATAATTATAAATAAATATTTGTGTCTCGATTTTTTTTTCTCTATCTCCCGTATTCACAAACAAAGCTATGAGATCTCATAGTGAAATAGAAAGAAATGGTCGTATCTCCTCTCTTTCTATTTCACTGTGAGATAGTATTGTTTGTGAATATGAGAGTAAACGTATTATAGGAAGATATATTGGTAGCGTAATCTCTTGAAGTTTTAAATTTGGAACGACTATGCTTAAAAGCTGCATACGACGTTATAGCCTATATTTTTTTCAAATCGACAACTGGCGTGTAGTAATATCGTAAAATGTACGCATTAAGATCTTACGTTGACGATGTTACCTCCATAAAATAATTTATCCTATCATAACTTTTAGAAGTGCTCGAAAACATCAAACGTTTTCACTCAAAGAAATATCATAATAATTATTGAAATTTGTTAGCCAACAAAAGGAATCGTCTGAATTGGAATTCAAACATTTCTACTATAAATGAAATTTCGCCGAAAGTAGGCATCCGAAGGAAAAACATCTTGAATAGCGCACAATTCGTCAAAGGAATTGATTAATAAGAGGTGAGAATTTTTAAGGAGAAATTTACCTTTATTCACGGCTGTGACAGTGACTAATTCTGTAGCGTCTTTGGGATTGATTTAATTATCTATCTTTTAAGAAAACTGTTTGATGATCGCTCCTAATGATGCTAATGTTAATGAGGAATTAAATATTTCGAAAGCTCATCCATCCTTCTACAGTAAATCTTTTAAAATTAGGAAATATAAGTAATGTTTTACATTAGAATAATTAAATAAGAAATATTTACAGTTACTAGAATTAGATAGGAAATGTATGAATCATGTACTTTTGCCGGGAAATCAATACATTTACTAAAACACGAAAGGATATTTATTATAATCGCGATGTTAGTGAGTACGTATAATTATGATCACGCAGATATATTTTACAATTATTTATCGCATATTAGATCTTTTATCACGATTTTATGCGATCTTTTATCCGATTGTTAGGATAAAAAATATCCTATAACTTTTCTCCGGTACTCCTTTAAATATTATTTGAAACCGTTTTGTCGTCGGAAATGTCTTTTAGTTCGCATCGTTTCCACGAAAAGGTGTGAACTCTTATATCTCAGAGAGTTGTGAAATTATGATATTCAGAAAAGACGATAAATACGTGTATTTACGACATCTGAAATGTGCAAAAAGAAAATTATTCGAAAATTCGTTATGACGGAAGAAGAGTATTTTTCAGATTTTTTGATTTTGGCGCTCGATATTTTGGAAACGAAGAATGATATCAAATATTTGAGAAAACCTTCTCTAGACAATTTAGTTAACTACAATTTGAGACTATAACAAAGACGATCGTTAAGGGAGTTTAAGGGGTTACCTTGTAGCCTAACGTTTTGAAAAAGACGAAATTATCAATTAACGTTCTAGTTTTACTTTGTAACCTTTTTCTTATACCGACTTCCACATCGATTAACGACAATAGTTTATTTAATCAAAATCCGTAGATTCATTTACAAAGTGCTTGAAAGTCGTATGAGGCATAACATCTTTGAATTTTTGTCTTGAGTCACGAACATCCAAACTTTAATGTCTGTGATATTATTTTATGTATAAGGATTATTTATCTAAGTATCTTCATACTTTGTTAGTCTATGAATGAGTCATTTATAACAAAAGTCCACTACGACGGGTCAAAGTTAGCATCGGAATAAATTGGGGCAATTTCAATTCGTAGTCCACCGTCCACAGACCGTTGAAACTTTCATAAAGTTTCGGGGCTTCTCAACATCCAAATCAATTACACTGAAGGTGATAAGGATCGTTGGCAAAATAAGAGGAAATCAAAGGTCGAGTCCATCTGTAGATATCAATGCGAGGTAAAAATATCAAGAGACAAAATATAAAGGGTTACTGTAATAAAGACTTTCTCAAACAATATTGAGACATCAAATAATGTTTTTCTCATTATTACAAGGAAAATCTCTGTTACAAAGAAAGTTAATAAACCTGTTTTTATAGAAAAAAAAGAATGACAGAGTTGTTTTTCGTTTATACCTTCCTATTTCTGAAGAAACCCATGAGAATGAGAATCAGGTTCTGATATCGTTTAGAAGCATTTTCATAATTTAGTCAGCATCATCGCAACACCTCGAGACCGTTATGGAGAACTCTCGGGTGTGCAGGTTTCCTCACGTTGTTTTCCTTCACCGAAGTAAGTGATGATTAACTTGTAATACGCACATAACTTTCTTTTAAAAAATAATAGGTATGACGTAGTTTAAATTTTTGCATGTTTTAAAAATGCGGTTTGTGAAATTGTTATTTGTTCAATAAAAGCGATTGAAGTCTTGAAATTTTTTAAAGATTTAGTTTGGTGAATACATTGTGAAGAAACCTGCACACCTATGAGTTCTCCATAACATTTTCAATGCTGGTGAAGTTTACTAATTCCCAGTATTGCGCACCGGTCTACCGTGGGTTTATATCCCTCACATTATCAAGACCACTGTGTCCATTACGAGTGTTGCGTGATGCATGATTGAGGTTATTAATCTATGCAACGAACATTATTACTCTGTGTTGAAGTGTCCTTAAATCTGACATTTATAAACCGAATTAGTTTTCATTGAAACTTCAAAAACCATCTAAAAACTGGATCAAACTGGTTATCCTAAAAAATATTTGGACTTGAGCTGAAGTGACTGATGTTAGGAATTTTTTTTGTCAATGATTTCCACAACAAAATATGTGTATAACTTATTGGAACATAAGTCCACAAAAGACCCAACAATGGGTTCTAATGATAATATTGACAATAAAAGCAGTAGGTATATATCATGACACGATGGATTTTTGTGATCCTTATCACTTTGTCGTAATTGATTCCAAAAGCTTAGCGAGTACGCCACTTGAATGTTACTGAAAGTTTGACAAGCGTGTAAGCTCAAAGCTGCGTACATCTCATATATGTACAGTAACATTTTATGAGCAAAAGCTTTGGCAGCTTTTTAAGAGCATCGTGTACATTTTGAAGTTGATATGCAAGTAAAATCTTTGCTTTGAAGTATGAAATAATATTTTGATAATATTTTCAGTATGTTAGAGGAATTTCATTTTACTTCGTATGTTGCATGTCATTACATATATGTCCTTTACATAATATAAAGTCGTTTATTTACAGAGAACTGGCAGTTGAGAATTATTTAAAATTATAAAAAGAGTTGGTGTTATTTTTAAAACCAGTATGAACCAGATTTATCAGCGTACATTTTATGTTTTGAAGAGAACACAAAGTAAGAGCAACTTTATAGAAAACCTGGTCGAGACGCTGCCGTCTCAGGGGACCTACACATAGATTCTACAATCTTTAAAAGAAGCAGAATGAAGTCTAGTGTACTCTAAAAGTAATATTGATCTTTGCTTCTTATCTACTGCTTGAGACCGTCTGAAAGAGATCGTTAGAGGCGATATCTCTTCTTTTATTTTGTCATGCTTGTGTATTCTTCTTAGTATCTGTGCCTTACAATTTTATAATTATATGATTTTTATTTTTATTATTCTCTCCTCGTAATTGAGATCTAAAGGTCTGTTTAATTCAAGACTTTAATACGACCAAGCCTATTTTATCACCGATTGCTACCTAAACTTTGCTTCTAGTTATTTTAACTATCAACCGCCCGAAGTTGGTATTTGAGTTGCATTCAGAATACATTTCTAAGGTTTCATGCTCATTCACCTAGACACATACCTACATAATGTTAATATGTCACTAGTGGAAACCTAATTGTTTAGAATTTGACAAAAGTGTGAGTGAGTCTGTATGTATATGAGTGTTTATGTGTGTGTGGGGGTATGTGAGAGAGATCGTGTTTATTGCAACTTAATCCTTGACGAAAAATGAATACAACTATCTGATAATAGTTTTCTTCGTGCATATTATAGAGACAAGAACAACCTCTACCTGTGAATTATTGGTGACTTGGTGATGTTTTGGTTGTTTTTCTTAGTTCTTTGTTTTTTTTAGTTAATTTTGACGATAAACGGCTTAAATAAGTCCACCTTAATTTCGTGTTTGACTTTAAAATTCCTACTTAATCAAGTGAGAGAATTCCTTCGTACTTCTAAACATATACTTACTTACCTTTTAAAATTAAAAATAACAATGTACCGAGGCCATTTAAGCTCCGTTTGTTTAATAAAGTTTGTTCTTCCCTTGTTACAAATTCGTTTGATAACAACCGTTTACTTTGTAAATATTTTACTTTGTACTATAGGTAACATATATTGTTAAGAAAGACAAATATTTTTGCATCATTTTCATGTAAGTATATTAACTCATTCTATTAGGTCATATTTAAATTAACTTCATAAAGAATGCATGTATTTGACAAAAGGATATCTTGTGTACGGAAATACTGATACGTCAAATTTTTTTCTTAAATATAGCCACGTGATAACTATTTTTTATATTCAACTTACTATAAATATAATTAAAATGTAGAATGACAATTCATACATTTAGGTTTCAGACAGAGATTATTTTAATCATTATTCCGTAACTATATATAATTATATTATATCTTTAAATATATAATCAGAATTATATTTTAAAGTATCCGTAATCATGTAGTATATTTTAAGTTTGTTATATAAAAAGACAAAAGGAATTACTCGCAGTCCGTTGTAAATAGCTGTTCATTGAAATGTCATTACAGAATGGAGGGATTTGCGCTAAAGAATTTTAATTTAATGACGTTACCATCGTAAGGTTATGCAACCAAAAATGCGAGTTAGAGGCCAGTTTTACACTACGTTATGTTAAGTTAGTTCAAATAAATATTGTAAGCATAATGTTATTCTATGCAACAATATAATTCCTAAAACATTAGCATTCAATATATTGTTACATATTTAAAGTTCGTTATCGCAACTGACTCAGACTTTATGTAACAGCCTGGGAGAACCTTTCCGTTTATAAATTTATGATAAAATCCTAAAGTACATTATTAATCCAGGAATTAGGCTTGAAACCATTGAAATCGTTAGTAAATTTTGTGACTATATGATACTATTTTCTCCTAGTTCTCACTTAATGTAAATTAATTTTTAATAAATATTAAAGTCAAGTAAAGGTGTCGTGTGCATTGAGATTAGTCGGTTTGAATTGAAAAAGAGACTAGGTGTTTTAGTTATAAAGCCGTAATCCCGTTCACTTGTTACGAAACTATTTAAATTCGAGCACAAGGGTCAGTAAACGAGGAGAACAGGTACAGGGCGCAACCTGAAACTATACATTTATTGTCACCTTATAAATGTACCTGTGAGATCTGCTGGTGTTTCATAATTTCTTGTTTTTATTAAAAATTTTGAAGCAAAAGGATTACGATCAAAAAGAGAACTAAGGAAAATTAATAACATATCCATCAACTTGAATTAAAAAGCGCCACAGAGTACCCTCAAGGACTTTACTCGTAATTAAAGATGATAAAAATACTTCTACAAATTGACACGATTGCTATCAACTATTGTTCACGAAAGCATCTCAAAATCGCACTATTATTTCTGTGACTACTTCGCATCTCAACACGTGTCGTGTTATTGCTTCCTACTTTACTTAAGTAACCGTATCCCACGGAAACTGTATATTATCGCTTATCAATTTAATGTTAACAGACGACTTGCAATATACTCTCAACTTACTGACTCGGTATTAAGGTTCAAATTTCTCTGCTAAAGTATAGCAATCGAGTACATTGACGACAGCACTTTACGAGGTATAAAATTTGTATAACCATAACTTTGTTATGAGGCATCTGAAACTGATACTGAATGTTCGTCTGTATGTAAGGTTTTATTAATATTTCTCCCTTGAATATGAGGGTATACATGGTTCCGCGCGTACCATGACATGGTGAAATGAATACAGCGGTTCGCGACATTGATCTGAAATGAGAGTGGAAAGATTCCCTTCGAAGAACTTCGTGATTCCTCGATGAAGAAACAGTCGTGCGAATTTGTTTAAGGAATTGTCCTTTTTGTATAGAACAATACTGAACTTGCACCTGCTTCTCTATTTCTTCAACAATTACTTGGGTGTGGTGCTTTGGCCAATATGGATACATTTTGTAACTACCTGCATATCAGTCTGATTTTCCTTCAATCGGATATATCCTTCATTCGCACCCGAATATTTTAATTATACGACTTAATTGGACGATATTATTGAAATAAGGGTCGTCCCGCACCCGTCATGTTTCAAGGGCATCTGGATCTGGCTCTTCTGTCAATAAGATGGCCAAACAATCGAGGGGCGGGAACTACTGGTAAGTTTATAACCGTTCTGTTATTTATCTCTTGCATCACATTGAATATAATTCAAATCATCTAATAAAACATAACTTAAAGAACACCCTTTATCCAGATACTTTAACCACATTAAGTAAAAAAAATCTGTATTTTTCCACACAGTTAATCCACACTCGACAGATTTAACGATTAACGATCGACTGGCGACTGAATGAACTGGCTATTTAATGGTAGTTTTTACTACTGTAGTTAGGAAAGTTTCTTATTTCCACTTATTACGTAAGAATAGTTTTTATACTGAGTAGTGTCATTTCTGATCTTCAACGAAGGAGGATGACGTCATTGCATGTTTGGTTAGGTTAGTTACATCCGACATAGTATTTTGTAAGAGTTGACTTCTCAAGAAAGAATAAAAAAAGACGAGACCTTCTTACAACCCACTAACTAATGGATATGCTGTTATCATTAAAGATAATAAAATTGAGATCAGTTAAAGAAAGGTATAGTTAGCAAGAAAAGTGCTTTTGCAGAACAAAATACCTTAGCTGATTCCTTTAATATTAATAATTAAGGATGAAAACCTTTAATAACCTAAAACAGAGGATGTATTTGATAAAAATGCCTCAGTCCCGACTCAACCTGAACATAGGCAGACGGGTTCACTACCAACAAAGATCCTCATGGTTGGATAACATGTAGAAGATTACGTAATACTAAATGATCTTTACATAGTCATTGAAGCTCATGATTGACCTGTTATAATTGTAGTTTGACGGTCCTATAGCCCAGTTGGTAATAACTCTGCTAGCAAACGAAAGGTTCCGCAATAAATTTACAGCGGAGCAGACCTTTACATGAAAGAAAATTGTTATGCTATCTTTCATGTCCTTAATGATTCATTCGTAATGAATCCTAGAACATGAATGTTTGAGTGTAAATTTAATCGACTTTTGATGCTGACTGTACGAGCGCAGATGTTCAAGTATACAGAACTATCTTTAATAAAATAACACGACTACTAACTTCTCCGAATGTCTCTAATGGATTTACTTCAGACTAATGTCTTTGAGAGTATTTTTATTGCCCGAGGAATATTTCAGTGGTCCGCCCGTAGAGCGTGAGAAGAATTGGAAGTAATTGTGAGATTCTTTGCGGTTTTCAAACATCTTTTTGAATTTCGAACGGTATTCATTTTATCTTGTATAGATAGTAATCTACATTTCACAACTTAGATAAATCTCAATCAATTTCGATCACACCAAAACAACTGTTTGTTTCAAACATTTTACAAGTGTTTTACGAATACTCTATACACATCATCGTAAGCCAAGCTTCTAAATCCTTTAGTACTTTTTGAATTTATCGTCAATAATTTGTAACTATATTCTTTATGGCATAGACTTTATAATATTAATCTTGCTTATTAATCGGCAGTCGAGTTAAGTAGACGATGTGTGATTGCTAAAACATAGTTTTAAAATATGTTAAGCATTTTCGAGTTTTTGCGTAAACGCTAAGCCACGGGGTGCTTCGTAATATAGAAGTTATTAAGCCTCCTCCGCTTACAGGTGGGCCGCGTTGGGCTGGCAGCACTCTCGTATTGTGCATTGGTATCAAAATGGAATATGCAATAGATATCAAACTGGAACATTGAACAGGAGATACTCGTATACTGGGTTTAAACATTTTAACAGTACACAATGGAATATTATTAATCCTTCTACACTTTCAATATTGGGTAAATATTAGTAACAGCTCTATTTACAACGACTAAAATAAATATCGTAAAATTATCAAGTTATCAGTACTGAATCTCTCGCTCTGTATGGTGTTCAATAAATAATAATTATGAGTTGTACGAAATAGTTTTACGTTCAAAAAATTTATCAAAATCTTTTTCCTAATAAGCGACCGTTGGCGCTTTTATGTTATTTGCCCAGTCTTATTCATAAAGGTAACAAACTGAATTCTTTCAGCACTTGAAGTGATTAATTTAGCTCCGAGATGATTAATCTAAGTTTGAACTTTCACTCCTACAGGGTCTTCGTTGAAATATAATCCTTTCTAAATTCTTTTTGGTGACAAAAGATAACTTACTGAAGACAGTAAGGTTATAGTAACATTTTACTTAATTAGTTTCATTATTAAAAAAAATATTATTGCGAACGAGAAGATAATCTAAATAACATTTAAATTCAGAATTCAAAACTTTTGAATCTCGTTTTTTTAAAGAGTGGCTACTAACACTTTGTTCCTCTAATATAAAGATCACGTCCTGGCGCGGTAATTAATGCGCTAAAATTGACACCAGGTAAATGGGAAGTGAAATTTATATACCACCTACTTACTGTAGTTAAGCATTCGACGGTCCCGTAGCCTATTTGGTAGTGATCCTGCCTGCGAAGCGAGGGGTCCCGGATTCGATTCCTGGCCGAGGCAGATATTTATGTGACAGATAAATACTTTTTCTTGAGTCATGGGTGTTAGTGACGTGTTACTTGTGCTGTCCATGCCACCTGAGACACAGGGAATTCTATATAATATAACCCTTCTTCAATATAAAATAGCTTGTTCAATGTTACACTAAAATTCAAAGTTACCTGAATTTACTGTATACTGTTGAAAATTATTCAAAATTATATTAAAATAATATATTTGCGTTTTTCATAGAAACAACATTATTCTCATAACATTTAACCCACTACAAAACCAGAGTGCGTTATAATCCAAATATCAACATCATTCACAATTACGTAAATCGCTAAAATAACATAATAAAAAATTAAATTAAATAATCTCTTCAACTTACACCACTAGAAAAACAATTTTATTTTTCCCATCCGATTCAAACAATGTACGTCGATTTTTTTCTTTTTATCAATGTTTTATTTATTTTAATCTGTAAGTTTACACATATCTGTGTAATCGCATCCATTAACAGATTCTTGGAAATAATCCATAAACTCTCTCACTGGGATTAATTCCTTTTCAAACATGGGTAGTTTTATCACTCGCTCCTGATGCATCGCCAGTATTTTATCGTCATCTTTGCATCTGAAAAGGACAACAAATTAATGTCTCTAAATTTAGTGTCCAATTATTATAATAAAGTTTTCCAATATTTTATCTATCATTTCTATATTTTTTTTATATATCCGAAAATTCAATGATAATTCGTGTATAATGTTTATGTCCACCATAAATAAAACAGTAAAAAACGCTTTCTTTTTTAAACTCTTATACACTCATATCCCCGCAATAGGATTCCCCATATCACGGGTGGTGTAGACGACACAAATCATACGTCACTAACACCCATGACCCGAGAACAAATATTTGTCTGTCACATAAATATCTGCCCCGGCCGGGAATCGATCCCGGGACCCCTCGCTTCGTAGGCAGGGTCACTACCAACTAGGCTACGAGGCTGTCAATAGTGTAATTACACTATGCGTTAATAAGAGCTCTTACATTTACGCCATTTTGATTTGAGTATCTTTTTTTTTTTTACATTTTTACATCAACTTAATAACTACAGACCTGTAAAGCACAAAGGCCAAATTAGAAGCAAAACAATCGATATTTGACGCCTTCCAAGTCCTCTGATAATCTATAGAGTTCCCACTGAGATGAGCCTCGGGTTTATAAAGTTGCAGGAGTGTTAAAAACTTGAGAAGTGTTCCGGAATGAGCGAACATAAATGTCGCGTTCGGTCCTCGTTCACTGTAACAATAAGAATATACATACATATATATATATATATGTTCGAATCTACCCTCATTGCAATAGAACATGACGGCGCCTACCCGCATTTGCAAATGTTCACATTTGTGTTTACATTTTTAATTTATCAGCCATTTTAATGCAATCGGTTATGTTACTATTAAAATGGATGTAGTTATGCAAAATAGACCCAACTACAAAAACTAGCTTTTGAGATAATAGGTCTTTTAGTAAAATTATTATATTATAATAACGACAGCTATAGTGTCTACA
>DWPA01001694.1:0-17731 GCA_018251375.1 Calpodes ethlius | reverse complement strand
GATGCTAAAACTCGTACGGACATCCGTACAGCGCCGAGTCTCGCGAAACAGTATGAGCAACGCAAAACAGGACACGCGCGTGTGGCGGCTTTGGACACGCGTGTATTGTCTGCCATCATGTCATGGACTTGTCTTTCCAATTTCTTTTCCAATTGTTTACCATTTGAATGATACGAAGTTACAGCTTCGCACAGAAATTGAAGACTGCTAAAATTGTACATTGCACGAGATGGACGCATATATTCGTGCTCATTTCATACCCGTATTTTAATGTTGGTTTCACATATATTTAGATATTATGTCTGTAGTTCGCCCTAATAATGCAGAAAATTCCTAAAACGTTGTTATTCTTGCCTATATGCGTAATTTATGCTGATACCAATTCACACTTTTCTAGCGTCGTGGCCTGCACCCCTCGCATTGTGAGAGGAGACCCGAGCCCAGCCGTAAGACAGTTATGGGCTGTTTTTTTTTGTGCAATACGAGTCATAGTAATGCTTTACAGCTACGTCGTAGCAGATTGTAACTTGGGATTATGAAAAGTAGTCTAATCCGTTCAAATAGCAACATCCATGAATCTAAATAAGGATCACGAGTCATACTCTGGCCAGGTGAATTGATGACCTTAAGAAAATATTACTGGTATAATTTTATGATTGCAACAAATTTAGTTTTTCCACACTCATGATGAAACCTTACATCACGGTGTATATTATTAAATAAAAACAAGAAATAGTTTCGTGGTCCTGGTTTCGTGTATACTCTCACAATCAAAGAGATATAGCCTAGATCGAGGCAACAGATAATTAATTTCTAATAAGCACATAACTTTGATAATTAGAGGATCGTGTTGAATTTGAATTAGGGTCTGTCCTGCAATTAATCAACATTCCAACTCAAAGCGACTGTCATGGTGCAACGCTCTATTATAATTATCTATCTATCTGTATATCTATCTATCTATCAGCCTTTGAAGGTCTACTGCGGGACATAGGGCTCTCCTAATTTTCCACACTCTGACCTGTCCTGAGCCGTCTGAATCCAGCGAATACTTATAGTAAAGTTTAATAGTTTCAGATAATCTACAAGTTCTATAGATGAAATGACAAAGCACCAAGACTCATACTTACTAAATACATTATTAATTTAACAGTTATTAAAACTTCATCAAGCCAAAGTAGTTATTCATATTTTCAGTGCGGAGTCTACGGATGGCGGCATTTGGAGTGTCGGTTAATTAAAATTTTATTACAAATGGGGTGTCTGAAGTTGAAGTGGATTGCTTTTTAATTGTGTTTCGTATACTTCCGTCTCTGTTAGAGGTAATTGTGCGTGATCGAGGCCTTGGATATATCTATTTAGTTATATTACAATTTGTCACCTATATATTGAAACTGTTTTTACATATATTTCTGTCATTTCCTTAATCATTCACAGATCTTTGACTTGATTTGTCTCACTAATTCTATTTGACAGTTCCTATTGAATTATCTTCGCCTTCTTTAGCAATTATTGAAAAATTGCAATTATGTTAACTTAGTTGGATATTAGTCATATCTTTAATTTCTTAATATTTTTAGGAAAAATGTTTGTAAAATTATAGTTTTTCAGTAAGACCGCTTTTTCTGGAACGAAGTTGCCTTGCTGCATGCGATGGTAGGAGTGAACTAGTAGGAGTCAGGTGGAGACTATTGAAATTATGAATAATTAAAAAAACGAGAGAAGTTTTTAATTGTCATAACCACTGGCAAAGTAATGATTATAAATAAATGAATATTAGTTCGTAAGTGCGAGATGCGTTAGCTATATTTGCCTTTAATATCTGTTTGGCGTGTTTGCGAGCACTCAATATTAGGGGTGATAACTTTCTCTTCATTACTCTCGACGATGCATTGTGTGGCTCTGTGGTTATTGTTATTTATTGTCCTGGGTCACGTATGCTATTCTCATTAATATGAAGCAATTTATAACGCTTCAAAGCTAAATATTAAATGTTCCCTCATGACTTGATTGCACAGAACTTTGGATCGGAAATCTATAAACGAGTGCTAGTTAATCTATGTACAATTTTTTTTTAAAGGCAAAAGTAATTTTTATATCCAGCGTAAAATATGTATAAAAGTTTGGCAAAAAGATATATACAATAACAAAATACATACATAGAATGTTATTATATAATTTTAAAATGTTAACCCAAGTCCAATTAATATTATTATGTAAATTACTGGAAACGAAATGAATAGCCGAAACTTGTTTCGTATATTAAATTTGTGCTGATACGTCGGAGCACGCAGTTTGCGGGACGAGTTAGAATTAGTTAAACAAATCCTCTGCGAACTCCAATTAAACTCTCTGATACTTCTATGCGTTTAAATTGGAGTAGGTAGTTAGGGAAGTACTTAACTCCCAATGGAATTAATCTGTTAGGGAGTATAGAAAAAAGTTGCTCTCATAGCTTTTTAAATTCTACACGAATGTCACTAGCATTTCGTAAAACTGTGAACACCAACATGAACACAATGATGAACAACCAAAACGGCGTAAATAAAAATTGTAGAAAATAAATAAATCATAAAAACTCTATCTAATGTTTTTGTAATAAAGATCAACACGCTGATTCAACATAGACGTTCCTAGTGGAATCAGTTGCTCTTAGGTTGTTTCCAGTTTAAGATAACTCGAACAGTCATTCAAAACTTTTCCAACTGTTCAAATGTTGCAAGTAGCAATGCTGTCTTACCCCACCCTACCTCTCAATGTTATTGCTTTACTCAACAGGTTTTCAAACGAATCTCAAACATTGCTCCCTTTGAGGTACAACAATTTTCTTACCTAAAAAAAAATTGTTTTAGTTTCAAGTTTAGAAAAATATAATATTTCGTTATTAGTCTACATTTATCATTTTGACATTAAGGTTACATCTCTAAATATTTTTATAACTTTTACCGCACTTCATACGGTATTTAGCACTCAAATGGGGGTTTTGATATCCAATTTGAAAAAGACTACCTGCTTGTTTAATCATTTACCTACAAGAAGCATAAGCGATAGGGCCGTTGGCTTCTTATAAATTGGCTCATCTAATAATACATCTTCACTTACTATCAGCGCCAAATAACCAGTTGGCGGCGAAGAAACGTTTATTGGTCGCCAGGCCCACCCAGCAGTGCGCGGTAGTCGCTGAGCTGTGCTGAGCTGAGCTGCCTTGAAAAATAAGAGTCGTCACCGCGCGCCTCTTCGCTGCACTTCTAGGCGCCTACGATTGTTTTAATTTCGTTTTACCAATTACTATCTTATACTAACGTACATTTTTAGGTTGCATTGTTATTAATATGTTACCGGTCCTGGGCCTTCTGAATCCAGCGAATATCCGCTGTCTTATTCATGTAGACTGCAACATTTAAATTCTATATACATATCGGATACGTCTGATACATTCTGCAGAAATACCTTTTGCTTTTGTTTTTATCTGTTTCCAGGATAAAGAGTGACGACAACAAAAGGCTATCACGTACAAACGGCGGCAAAGTTTTGCTTTGTAGTTATTATTTCCTGGTCTGCGCGAGGGAAGACAATTGGGTCGGAAATCACCCCGCAGTCTGGCCTTTGACGAATTTCGACCTTATTTAGCTATGCGGCAAAGTAATGCGAGAGCGGCAGAACATTATTTGAGACAGGCGATAATCTTGTGAGATATCAAGAAGTTAGCTACCAGCTTCTACTGGTTTATAATTTAATCAGTGTTATTTATTTTTATGTAAATAACCAAACAACGAGCTGATAATCCAGATGATGGAATGCAGTAGTCGTCGCTCATCAACACAAAGGCATCACTGATATATTACCAAGAAAGAAAGAAAAAAAGTTTCGTATAGAATACATGGCCCGTGTATGATCTTGTCCATGAACGTTCTACTGCCTCATCTGTTTCCGCTGTGTAATTGTATGCCTTATATCAGTTGTATTCTGCTCTGAAGAGCGTTCTATTTGCCAGTTACAATTGGACGTGGTTATGCAAAATGGATTCAACCCACAAAAACCTTTTATTTTAGGTTTATCCTACAAATGTCTTCTCCCCCATCAACTCTGGTATATGCAAAAAATATTCAAGCTTCAGGTACGTTTTTCCTAATGATATATTTAAATGAAACTTAAAAACAGGCTATAGTATCGTTGTTTTAATATAAAAATTTTACTAAAAGGCTTATTTTGTCAAAAGCTAGTTTTGTTGTTGGATCTATTTTGCATAACTACGTCCAATTATGCAAGAGGCGATTAGATGATCAGACAGATGTTCTCAGAAGTAACACCGCATCTGTGACCAACTTCGACGGGGATAATTTCTGGACGATTACTAAAACAAACAGGAATAGTAACTTATATAAACCAACAGTGCTATCGTCGATGAATTAATCAAAAATAGCAAACCGATACTTAACATTAACAGGACTTATTAACTACAATTCTATCTAGTCCTATTCAAGGATTGCCACAGATGTCTTTGGACGGTAGGGAATGGTGGCACTGGCAGCTCTTTTGCCATCGTTATCCCATAAAAACAAAATAAAACGGTTTTATTGTGCACTAATAATTAGCAACTAAAGAGGTACCTACTTAAATTACATGGATATCTATACTAATATTATAAATGCAAAAGTGTGTTTGTTTGTCCTTCTTTCACGGTACAATGGAGCATCCTTATTATATAGGTTTTTTTCGGTATTGATATAGTTGAGAAAATTACGAGGACCATACTTTCCAACGTGAAAAAAATCTCATTTCTGTGGGAAGATCCATTGAGATGTATATTTCAGCTAAATTAAAGGAAGTGTGCAACAACAAAGCGTGCAAGCCACCAATGACAACTTTCTTATTGCTGTTCTTTTCTCACACGCGTGTGTAGCCGCGACGAACATCTAGTATTACTATATATTTCTATTATATACTAGTAATAGCAATTCCTTGCAAGCAACCTTTAGGCGTAAAAGGCATACAGAAGTAATAACAGGCGTATACATTTGGTACTACTATTATCCAACATCTCATACGTTTGATTCAGCTACGAAATGATATACAAATAAACTGTCCGTCTGCGTTCAGCATTGCAACAACATCCGAAACAATTGTAAATAGTGTTTAGCAGGCGTTGTATAATAATGACATGATCATCCTACATATGTTCGTCATTAATCACTATACTGAAACGTGAAGGCTGCTTGCCTGTAATTGGTTTCGCATGTAGCCTGAGACATATAATTTGGATCTATAAGCAATTGTTGATAATATTATATTTCTTTGCGTTTAATTAATTAATATTACAACTGTTATTATTAACTTTCCACGAAAGCTCCTTGGCTGAAAGCTCTGTTGCCTGAATAAGCCGTGAAACGTCTCGTGCTGTAGATTGAAAACCAGTTCGTTATTTTTCTTTCTTGTCTTTTATATTCATACTAGCTGATTAGTAATAGCTTACTGCTTAGCGCGTTGCTACGCCAATATGAAATTAATTGGAATGACGGTGGCGCCACATAACGAAAATTGGTCGTACCAACGTAGAAACCTTTGTGGGCTTATACACAACAAACTTTTCTAAAGATCACATGATTAAATGTTTCGTTTACGATTCTATAAGGGACATACAGACAATCATTATTTTTTATATATAAGATAGATAATATTATCACATGTAGATTGATAAAGACTTATGTAGAAATAATTTGGTTAATCTGTATTTACGCCCCCACGCACTAGTGGACGTTCAATGTTATCTAGTCCCAGGAATCTTAATATCCCTGAGTACCTAAACCCTCGTTTGAGTCCCCATTCAGTATAACTTATAGTGCAAGTTAATTAACTTCCCACGATCGGCCTTCGCTATATTAAATGGAAATTCATCTGAAAGGTCGGTTCTGGGAAGCATATATTGTAATGTCATAAGTATATCAACACTAGATGTTGCCCGCGGCTTTGAACACGTCTGAGAAAAGAACAGCAATAAAAAGGTTAGCAATTTTTATCCATCACTGTTTGCTAGGCAACGCTTTGTAATTATACATTCATTAATTTGGCTAAAATATACATAGTAATGGATCTTTCAACAGAAATGAGATGTTTATTCGCAGTAAAAAGTAGCCTATAGTACTCGTCGTCCTCCAGATTATCTCTAAACCAAAAATCGTGCTAAAACGACGCTCCGTTGAGCCGTGAAAGGACAAACAAACAAATACACTTTCGCATTTATAATAATTATGTATATGGAAATATACATTTGCATGGCTTTTAACAGCTTGTAGAGGCGTATACACACTTATAATATAGGAAAGTATCTCTATAGCTTTTTGTTATTTTGAGGTGCGTAATATTATAAGTAGGAAATTGTGTTTAATAGTTATAAAATGTTTTTTCTGTGTAAAGATCTTTATAAAGTCGGAGAGTAACTTAGGCTGTTTTTTTACCACGAAAAACATCTCATTTCCAAAGGAGGATCCATTAATTTGCGTATTTTAATCCCTTCATCTTAAAGAGGTAATATTTGTGAGTTTGTATGTAGAATGGTACATTATTATTGAATGACTTAGGCTATGTATATTTGAAATATACAACGTTTATATTTGAGATAAAATAACACTGAGTATATTTTTTTAATAATATATTCAATAACAACGACTATTAGAAATTTTGTCTATTTATCTGTGGGTTTACTTTCGCTTATACGTATAAGAAACGGCTTAATCCATTTGAATGTGCTTTTCACCCATGTACCATCCATAAAATTTTAAGGTTGGGATGACCGCGATAATATATTTAATGACATTGTAGCTGTCGGCATTGATCCTGCCTGCAATATTTATGTGACAGATAAATATTTGTTCTAATATTTGTGTTGGTTCGAGTTATATATGCTATCCGCAACACATGGCATTCTAGTGCTGGCTTACGACTGTGTAATTAATAACTATTTATTTTATTAATTCTAATAACTATGACCTTTATCGGTTAAGTCAATAGATACGAACCGGTCAACAAGTTACACGTCCCTATACAAGCAGACGGTCCACGATTAAATATTTATTGGGGCGGCTTATACTGACCACAATACCATGCCAGCACACAAGGGTGTGATAAGAGGCGTATGAAGGTGTCCGTGCTTGTTGGTAGGGTTATAGATTTACCCGTGAAACATATTTGATAAACTGCCACCTTCTTGCTTGAGCCAGCCGCCAAACTACTCGACGTCCGGTTGCGAGTTTGAGAGCTACATCAGATAGTCGTAGGGGAGGATGATTCTCTCTCTGCTTCTCGATGCTCCAATCTTTTCTTTTAAGAATAGTTATTTCCAATTTAAATAATATTTAAATTAATTTAAGTTAAATTATCATCATCAATATAAAATTTGTTTTTGTAATTGATATAAATTTCGCGTTAAGTTTTTTTATTTTTCATAGTCTATATAACTGAGTATATATTGAAATTGTTGTAAACTTAAGTTGTCTCATAATCAATCGACAAGCGCCAATAGATCTTTTCAAGATATTCACCATGGAGACGTCCTCGCAAGTAGCCCATCTCCCAATCACCCGATATTGGCGCAGCGCCAACGGCAGAACGATTTCATGGTTTTGAGAACCGACCATCAACTGGAGCTTTTGTTATATAATTTACATTTTTCGCTATACTCAAGACCTTGTATACTTTGATGAACGTCATTAGTGGCTAAATTGGCTTGATTCTTATGTATACAGTTAGTAACTTGAGATTTTAATCAATGTAATCATGGTTCTTGAATGGCAATTGATGTCAATTCTTTAATATTGTAAAGCAAAAGTTTGTAACTGAAATATTTAATTTTAATAGTCACATCATTCGATGTAGTGAAATTTAAGTTCATACTACAATAGAAAACGCCCTGTTTTCTATACACAGTACTTTTGTTTTGATTCTGGCTTTGTTTAATGTCAAACTAGACAAGAAATTTACGTCTTTCGGTAATATTGGTAATAGCGTTAAGTTTGTTGTGTACGTAATGTACGTATGTCCTATTAAAGTGTACCAACCATGTATCAATAAATAGGACCTAGACCCTGACTCGGCTGTTGTGCTTGCAGTGAAGCAAGTTGTTTCGAGATTTTCAGGTTTGAGTTTGAAGGTCTATACAGTCCGCTTTTAAAGTATATCGGCATAATCTTACTAGACCTGTCGTTCGATATGTTTGTTATTTTTTTAATACTTACTTCATTCTTTACTGTTTTCTTACCTTTATTTAAACGGCAGCATGAATACTATCGAGAGGAATGTAAATTGTTATAATTAAACGGGATTTAGGTAAGGATAAACACATCAACTCATTAAGAAATAAAAATTTTTATTATTATCAGTTCAAATATCATATTTACATTCTTTTAAACGATTAAAAGCACATTTGTTTACACATTATAATAAAAAAAAAACAGCGCGGCAGAATTTCATGAAACGTGATATAGTAAAAATCAAGTTAATAAAACAATATCCTAAAATACAATTAAAATTAAAAAATAAATCTCATGTTAATTTTCCATGTCAATAATGAGCAGTAATGCCTGTTAAGATAGCGCATGTCATTATATACCCTAACTAGTTACAATAAAGTCGTATTTCGCTTACTCAATCTAACGCTAGCTAATTTATGTTAAGACACGGCAATCACATGCTAATATTTTAACAGACATTAGTCTTAGACAGGTGGCGATAATATGAAATACACTTTGAATCTGTTTTCATTCCACTAAACTAGAATAATGTGACGTAAATAATTAACAATCTGTTTTATTTCTCCGCACGTCATCGGCTGAGCGGCTAAAAATACGAACAGATTAGTAAAACTCTAGTGAACAATACATTTTCTATAACAGCGAACATATTGACGTCATGTTACTGTGATAAAAAATAAACCGAGTATTCCATATTTGAATACCATCACACGTGAAATTTTACTAATATGTCCGTTTCAATCACACAATAACCGACCGAACAACGCTCAGTGTGACTTCAAGCACATGTCGTTTCACTTTATCATTAAAAATGTCTAAATGTATTTTCTAGGATCAAACTGTATTCTCTAGGGTCAAGCCGTATTTTCTAGGATCAAACTGTATTTCCTAGTATCGTTGTATATTTAACTGTTCACGGACACAGCTATGGCAATTAGTAGAGGACTGCAAATCAAACGGGCCACAACACCATACCGTATTTACAGTTTACCCCGCAACACATCGACTTCAGTATCTCGCCACTCATTCAAATGCCAATCAGACAACACAATCTCGTTCATTCTTCGACGGGCCAAATGACGTAGTCATCAGTGAAATACAGCCACTTTCAAACGTAGCTACAACTCGGAACCGACATTATAAAAATGCAATCCAATTTGCTACACGAAATTCAACTATAAAATTAAACTATTAGTAACACTTTTACGATATCAACCACCTTCTAATTATTGCGTTTCACACAAATATAAGGTTCACTGACAGTAGATAGCATACAAGCGAAAATAATCAATCGTCATATGACCCAAACGCGCTCATTATAGTGACGTGACGTCATTCGCACATCATTTTGAATTTAAAATATATAATTCAATCATTCTGTCGACAATAACATAGTGCTCCCTCAATACGCGCTGGCAACATAATTCCAAAACACATGAACTGAACTCGTAACATTTTCAATTTGTGCTTATACACAACGTCACTATCAGAGCCGAATACCTTTCACAATCTCAACACACTTGTACGTACTCTATCACCATTCAACTATATAAATGCTCCACATAAATCTCCGATCAATATACAATTCTATGTTACATCGCACGGGGTACGTTTGGTGCCTCACTCAACGGGTGAAATATTAACCTCCCTCCCACTAAATTACACACTAAAGGACCGCATTCGAGCCTTGCGACTGTGTCTAAACACTTACTGTTCTATCATACATCTACAAATATATGATTCACATACACACAGTAATGGTTATTACGATATCTACAATCGTCCAAAAAATCAATGTAACGGAATAATACATTTTGTTGTATACATTTGTCCCAACTCCTTATCTGGTTTATAGTTCGTACATTATTACTGATACGAGTAATAAAAATTCGCGAGCCGTTATATCGATTAGCCAAGTCGCAAGAATCAAACGTGAATCCCCATAACAAAACTCAACAAATCATGTACACAGAAAGTATTGCGTTTTAGAAACTATACAATATTTTTTTAATATAATTTTACTCACTAGTTTGGTGTTCGGAGCCGAATAACGTTTTAACTACAAAAGTGCGGGCGGCGCGCGTTCTTTGTGACATTCACGTTTCACCGCGTATTAAATACGAGATCAATCGTCCACATTACATTTGTTCTAAATATTTATTTACGAAAAGAAATACTTCACTAATTTCAAACATGTTTTTTTTTTTACGTAAATATTATTACTATCGTTTCGTGTAAATAAACGTCAAACAACAATCATTTACACATTGGCCGATACATATTATTTTTACATTGACGACATCGCCTCTGAGGACTATAGAAAAAATTAAACAAAAACTTTTCTATACTTCACTAATAAACTATGTCGGGGACTAATTCTCGCGAAGGAAACACCAACATTTAATGCATTTAATTCTCCTTATAAAAGTACTAATCATCTTTTCGTTTCTTTTCTTATCTTATCTTTTGAGTTACTGATATATAAAGAGTACCGTTCCTAACGTGCATAATTGAAACTAGCTTTAGAGATCTCGCGCACCATTACACCTAAGCCCAAACCAATAGTCGCAAATAAGGTGCTTTGAGTCAATTCAGCGACTCATCTCATGAACAAAAATGTGTATATTGTCTAAGCGATCTGTCGACGGTCTGGATTAAGCCTCTAGTTAGACTAAGCGACACATTGCACGTTAATACAAATAGATTCATCGAATATCTAGTCTAATGTGATTATATGCCTGAAATTCTACCAAAAATAGGCAAGCTAGCGACAAGGTGCGTGAGGAAAAACTCATCAATAGGATTAGGTCACACACAAGACTAAGAAAATGAAGTAATCCTATTGGTGGATTTTTCCTTGAACACCGCTAAGGTACTTCACTCATCTCCGGCGCAATCTCAGCCTTAGGCTTGAAATTAGGACTACTAGTGCGCGAGATCTCTAAGACATCGCCATTATTCAATTAGACACAAATATAGTACAAGATTGCACGTACATAGATTGAATAAAAAAACGTTTCATACGAGAATCAGTCCCCGTGATCGTGAATAAGGGCTAACTAGTAGTTGTATAGTTCGAAATATTGTATTGTCCGGAAAGTTTGTGCCTATATCTTAGAACACTTTTAACGTAGCTCATTCAAATACTGACGCAATTAACGGACCGTAACCAAACTTTTTTCCAAATATGTCTGAAGCTATCGCTTTTAGACCACGTACAGTGTACACATGTCGTTTGTTCTCAATAATTGTGATATATTCAGCGAGGTCTCACGCGCTAACTACCGAAAGTCGGCGCAAACTTTCCGGACAACGTATTAGTTTATCCTCGTACAATTTAACGTCCACCGGCCCTCGCCGAGTGTCGCTACGCCGCTCTCGACCGCCCTAAAGCTCGGTACACACTACGCTACGTCGAACTACGGCCCGAGCACTGACGACCCGATGCTACTATATATGTACATACTTACATACATACACCGTGAGAATGCTACTCGTCCACAATATATTATTTTCAGTTGTAGATGTAAATATTTTTATAACATATTTAAAACGTCAGTTTATATGTTAAGAAACATGTCGAGGTTGCAATAATACTTGTTTGTGTTCGATAAACAAATTAAGACTATTTTCAAATCAGGTTTTAATGTTGACAAATGACTTACAAAAAGAAAAACATTCCTCGACACAGAGTAATTATGAGGAGATCGACGACAATATTCTCACAATGTAAATACATAGACACATATATTTATTACCTATGTTTATTATCTTTACTTACGAGTCGGTCTTATTAAATGGCAGTGCAAATCGTGCAATAGATACATCTATACGCGAATATTATTTACAAATCAAATCGATTCACAGTTTTCATCGAAAAATATTGTTAATAACGACCGGGCGATCAGTAATATCGAGTCTGAATCCACCGACGAGTATCTATCACACAAATGTAGACTGTATCCGTTTCGCCTAACGATGAATATTGCTTGTACCTACAACTACAGACACAGGTTTCGGTGACAAGACCGCACTCAACTTAGCGAACATAAATTATACACAGCTATAATACACTTAAAAACTGATGACTGTATGTTAATTTGTCACTTGCGTCGACAGTGGGGAACGGAGCATGAAATTATAATTAAACACGTGATTAAATAAACGTTAGTTGAATATATTTGATATACGATTAATAAAAATATTGCCATTATAAACCTTCCTCGTACCTACATACCACAGAGTATTGGCACAAATTGGTGTTAACGTTACAACTTTAAGTTAAACTCGGAGTAGACTACGTTATCAGACGATATAAAGTTCAAAAATTCTATTGACTTCAACATTAAGAATAATTTCAAGTTGCCAATGCATCTGTAACACTAATGTACATTGCACCTAAACAGGCCCGCGTGTCACAGACTGTAACCACTATCTATGTTTAACTTCTAGCAGCAAGTGGACTCGCAGTAATATTACATGTTGGTAAGTGTAATGCATTGGTCTCAGTGCCGTACTGTCCATATTTCACCTGACCACGTCGACCACGACTCTCAGATATGAGGAACCGACTTCGAGAGAGGCTATCCATAAGGTACCTTATTACGAAAGCCATTAACAAAAAGTCATAGTATTGCTATCATTTTAACTATAAAATTACCCAAATTTTATGGATAGAAAATAATCGTTCGGAAATTAATTGATACTCAACACAGTTTTACCAACGTTGCGAAAACAAATCCAATATAGTGTTTTTGATATTTTTCTTACGTAATGTTAGCAAAAGTATTATTGGAACGATTTTCTTAATAGATAAAAAATCCTCATATAATATATAGACAATACGACATTGATTCCATTAATTCAATCACTTGCAAGTGTCCACGTGTAGAGAACGTTCTAGACCCCCAAACGCTTCTAAATGTTCTGTTCTATACGGGCCTGCACCTATAATTACGTGGGACCACTAATTTTCCACTAAACTGGTAAATTCACTAGTCTTTTTAGGTAAGACGGAGCCTACCGTATACACTACCCCTCTCATTGTACACAGATTAAATTTAAGTATTTAAGTATCATTATTATACTCGAAATTCCTAACACTTCGCTAATTACAGGAGGACGGTCCCACACTTCATAAATTTGAGATCTGTCGCGTTTAAATCAATTTCGGTAATACGTCGCCGTTCAATTTACTTAAACTATTGTTAGCGATCCATCGCTTGCTTTTCACGGTAGAGTAAAACGAAGCTGGTTGTGAAACGGCAAGCTAGGCGTGCGTCGGCCGTCGAGTGACGAGACGCGACTCAAACTATTGGGTTGTCCGGAAGGTTCGTGCCGATACTTGAGGACCATTAAAAGGGAGCTCGTTCAAATATTGACGAAATTAATCGTAACCAAACCTTCTTCCAAATATGATTGAAGCTATCTCTTTTAGAATATGTACAATTACATATATGTCATTTGTTTTCCATAATTGTTATATATTCAGTCAGGTCTCACGTGCTACCTACAGAAAATCGACACTAACTTTCCGGACAACCCATTATATTCGAATCCATAATTAGACGAACTTAACAAAAAAAAATATTGCCTTCTATCGGCAAAATATAATTGAAGAGTTTCTCTTATTTTAATATCAACATATAAAATATGTTATTTTAAATATGTTACATAACACAAAACCAACCAGACCGCTATAAACCAAAAAGTAAATTATCGATTTAATAAACCACATTGCAAAATAATATTTTCCAATGCTGTTTCAAATCAATTAAAGAAAATTTTACAAAGTTGCGTTTAATGTAATAGATACATTAATTCATATAGTATTCATAAAAACAATAATAACGTAATAATAATCAAAGTCCGTCTTATGGCAACACTAAGTTAAATAAAAAAACAAACCAGTTCGTCTAATTATGAACTCCAGTTAAAATTTCCTATTTGAGCACCGTGGAAGGAATGTGTGCATAAGATTGAGGTGAATGCCAACAATTACATAACATGGCCCCCATCGAATCGCAGAATCACTAATGGGTCCATTAAAAAAATAATATCACCCTTTAAACGCAGCTCTAACGAAAATATATCGTGTTCACGGTGAGAATTTAACGTAGTGACGTGTGCAACGATTCCCCGAACTCGCGAGGGTCAGTTCCGTCGACAATCAACCCTTACTCAATATAAATAAACATCTTCGAAAACTTTTACCAAAATTATGAGCATATAATATCCAGCGTAAAAATCTTTTTTTAAAATAACTCGTCACTCTCTTCACAGATTAATAGATAAATGGCACAGTGCTCCGTTATTACATATATACTTACAGACACACAAATCGTATTCTCGATACCTATCAGTTTACCTTGTCACCATAGAATAATTGAATTATATGGATGGATATTTACGTTAGAAGCTTAACAAGCGCTAAATATAACGTCGAAAGCGTTCGACGGATGGACAAACGTAGACGAGGGGATCGAACGCGGGAGAGGGGAGCGGGGGGGAAGGGGACCAGGGGACCGGCCGAGCGCCGGTCGAAATGGGAGGAGGGAGCTATCACGAGATTTTGGTCCACCGAATCTAGTCAACCGGATTTCGACCATCGATTAAAACTATAGGAATTGAAGGTACTAACTAACGAGTAGGTCGCGAGCAGGAACGGATCACTTGATGGCGACGTGCCTCGTCTCGGGCTGCAGGCACACGCCCTCCACCGTGAATATGGATACCTCTGTAACAATAAATATTAACAATGACGGTTATTCGTATAAAACATGGATTTCTAAAGTGGCCGATATCGAACCCTTGGGAAAACCCTTGCGAAATCAGTTTTCGTTTAAATAGACCCCTGGGAAACCGATATCGAACCCAGGACCCTTCACTTAGTAGATAGGGTCACTATCATTAAAATTTAGCCACGAAGTGGTTATCGACATTACGTAATATTTCTTTTCTACCCATGATCCCACTCCCAGTATATCATAACCATCATGGGATATCATGAGACTTTACAGAATTCCTATGCCTATTCAAGTAATGAAAAACTATCAAGCATGCAAGCTTAAATAAGTGTATTCCTTCACTCACAAAATCTTGCAAAAAAAATAAACCGCCTCTACTAATTCAGTAATACGCTAGTTTTAAGTCAATTTATTGTTGTTTGTGTCAGGACACTGTTTTAAAATACTGCAATCTTAGACAATATGAAAACAATTCATACTCTCAGTAAATCAAACCATGTTTAACCCTGACTAAATTTCGTTTTGACACCGATCAATATTTTGGAGTACGCATCCGTGTCTTAACTAAGCGTTTAAACGATAAAGTAGAAAATTTACAGTGAATATTTATATATTTTTATTTATATTAAATTTGCGTTCATGCTTACTACTGATAAAAAAACTTAATTGGTGAATACTTCAAAGAGACAATTATTTCTATTCTTTTTAGACATAAAGCCTGATAAAGTGTGATAGAAATGAAGTGCTAACCGCCCGCATTTCTTTCTACAAAGAGATTTCACCATTTTATCAAATAGCTCGCCAAGCGGGGTTGGATTATCTATGGTTAGGTAGTCTTACGTTCCTAGGTTAGGATTTGGATGTTGCAATATATCGGCGAGATAATCCGTCCTTTTGTAGATTGTACGTCCTTCATTCGTTGCGTAACTTAAAGCACCTACTGCCGATATTTTGTGAGTTCTTATTAACTAGATTTAAGTCTCTGGTACGCCTGTGAAACCGCGGTACCATTAGTGTTAACTACTAATAAATTTAGTTTCATTATAGCGCTATAACTTAAAAGCAAAGTTAAATTTTACAAAAGCCGGTAGCGCGTTTATGTTCGGCTTTTATATGCTTTGGTGTTATTGATGTACACAAAAGACGGCTACTTCAACACTTCACACAAGCGAAGTTACTGGAAGTAATTATTTGCACCCTTATCTTCACGCAACTTCGATTAATTTGTCGTGTAATGCGAAGGTATAGCTTCAGACTCACCATCGGGCAGGTCTCTGAGGCGTGGTGGTAGCGAAGCGAAGTAGGCGTGGTGCATGGCCCGCGGCGCCGCTAGCCGTCTCGTCGGATCGGACTGCAGCAGCGCCGCCGCCAGCCGCTCGGCGTCGCGGCCCGCGTCCCGCAGCCGGGGGAACGCCGCGCCCAACGAGCGCGCCGGGCTCGAGCCCCACCGGGACACGTGCGCCCGCAGACCCGGCAGACGGGTCACACCCTCCCAGCTCTCCTCCGTCGGTGTGCCCACCACCTGATAGACGATATCGTGTCATTTGTAGTTTCGTCATGGCGACATCACTGATAACACATTTAAATATCGATAATCGATAATACGAGATTAAACCCCATATTTCATTGAATTACTTGCATAATTACTGAGACAGCACCAATCAAAAAACGTTATTTTTCTGCGCTCTCGTCAAATTATTTTGACAAAAACCAATTATCGACTTCTGCAATTAGATGAACTTTGACCGGTAAAATATACCAGTCGATAAGTAATAGTGTGTAAGTTTTAAAGTTGTGGTGAGTTTATCATTAGTTAGGTATACCTACATATGTAACCGCCTGGTGGTCATAGTCAATTAGTTTAAATCACAAATTTATTTTCAGCAATATTTTCATTTCGATCAGGCAGTAAAAAGCACCTGGCTGTACCTACTTTCGTATTTAATATCTCACAATTTTATTTGCCTTTGTTTCTGAATATTATTTACCGCGAAACAACTTATTTACATACAGAATAAATCTTCTATAATTGCTTCAGTTTATATTTTATCTACTGTGACAATGTATACCAGAAAAATCTGACCCCATTCAAAATTTCCATTCCAAAATTCCATGAAACCCACTTTCGTGTGACATAAAATTTAAAATTGAATACCATTGCATAATATCGGGGCCGCAGAATCGTCGGCTGAATGTCGTTGAATGCAATTCATGTCCCTTTTCAAACGCCACATACGCGTTGGTAACACCGGTCACGTTTCGCTATCACGACTGCGGAGCCGTACGCGTCGAAACATACAATTATTGTAAATACCATTTATGGACATGTTCTATTTACTCGTAAACACAACTTAAATATATTATTTGGTTGAACTGTGATTGCATAGTGCCTATGCTACATAAAACTGATTAGGTCATGTGTGTTGACAGAAATAAATCAATAATATATCATAGAATAAAAAACAAAAACAATAATAACTATTGCATGAAGACCACGAGACTTAATATGGACAGCCGACAAATAAGTTGGTTGCATAAAAAATATTTTAGAATGTACATATTGCTGGTATGAAATAAATTAAACAATAAAAAAAGAATTTTGGTATTTAAGAGGGGAGCATCAGCCGAACAATGGTGTCAGTTACCTCCTGCTGAGAATTTAATCCCAACGATACTAGCATGGGAGGAGGGTCTTTATGCGACCTAGCTAGCTACGGCTCTTCTGAAATCCACTGTGAA
>DWPA01001693.1:0-17735 GCA_018251375.1 Calpodes ethlius | reverse complement strand
TACAAGTTAATTACCACTTTCTTTGGTGAAGGAAAATATTGTGAAGAAACCTACATACCCAAGATTCCTTCTCAATAGTGTGTAAAATCTACTAATCCGCACTTAGCCAGCGTAGACTTTGGCCTGTACCCTTGACATTGTGGGAAGAGACCGAAGCCCAGCAGTGGGACAATTGTGGGTTGTGATGAAGATGATGTGTATATTATAGTGTTATTTAATAATTGAGCTATAATGATTTGTTTGCATAAACTACATAATGCGATAAAATTTTTAAACCATCTTCAACTCATAGAAAATGTTCTATAATTTTTGTAAACATATTATAATCATTATAACTTTTTATAATTAGTGCAGGCGTGGATATATTTTAAGGATCAGTTTCTAGCTCCATTTAATTTGCATATCTTTAATAAAAAATTGGTTCAGGGGCGCTAAAAACATTATTAGGCAACTAATAATATTTACTTACTAGGAAATTATTAACTTGATTTTGAATAAGACGAAAAGCAGCTGTTTAAATATAGTTGTTTGCAAATTTCGATGACAAAACATTCTAATAAGAATAAAGTGATGTCATAATATAACTTTGAATAACATTCAAACAAGAATTTGAGCTACACCTCGGCATTTGGAACGTATTTTCATTCATATCTTATGTATAATATACAGTTATGTTTGGTACTAAGTAAGGCCATTTACTTACATTCTTTACAAAATAAACAGTAGACGGAATTCGAATCACTCAATTATTCAAATAGTCGATTCAAATAAGAATCCGCAATACATATATCCCTCTTTAGCACGTTCGAATAGGTGCAATGCAACAATACACTTGTTTTCACTTGAATGCACAAACAAAAGTTCACTCACAATTCGAAATTTGAAACTACGACTACGACACACCTTTATCACTGAAGTGTATTTTATACCGCTCAGCAAAGGTGACACTCATCAAAATGATGTAAAATGATTCTAAGTAACTGAACAGATTAGTACACTGATTTATCTGCGTGAGAAAATACGAACAATGAATTCCAACGAACCACAATCACCACGATGCGCTGACACTTTTGCCGCGCGCTTAGCAAGTAGACACGACACGACACCTACTGAATGGTCAGTAAATAAACTGGTTTTTTGATTGGGTACCTACCTAGTTGAATTTGACAAGTGAGATAGAATAATCACAGACTATGTAGAGATATTACCATTATAGAATAATAATTCTGTACCGAGTGTCAATATCACCTAACCGACGATCAAAGTTAAAATACTGGTATTTAAGTGCTCCCTTTGACAATCAATTATTTATAGAAAATAAATATTCTTTCTTGTCTTACATATGCCTGATATTGCATATACATCATTATACAAATATTCTTGTTCGTGGTAGCAATGTTTTTGCATACATTATATTTTGCGGTTTTTAAATAAATAGGCCCCACTTGTGAATACCATTGTCTATATGAGTACTCTAGTTACATTATTATTAACATGTATTCAATAACAAAAGATTAATGTGAGATAAATATTTTTTAGAAGAACTTTACGCTTAAGCAACTTGACATTACCCAAGATGTTCTATAATGCGATAAAGTTAAATAAACGTAATTGACAGTAGCAAAATATAACTTTGACAAGAAACGATATTAAGATAGGTTCTTCAAATATTTACGAGGTGGAATAGTAGAGAGTGATGTTCTATTTTCAAATCGATTAACTGAATAGCGCCATCTAGTATCGATCTCCAATATAAATAAGCCAAAAGTTTCAAAATAGTAAGTTTACAAGGTAAATAAAATAGATTACAATTTATATTCATATTTATTATCATATTATTTGTATATTCAGGTGCCCTATACACTACCAGAAACATGTACATTGGCTATCTCACTACATTATTTATAACCATAAACGGAGTGATATCCGAACTGTTATTTTATTAGTACTATGCTCTATGATTTTACTTTTGACTCTGTCGGAAACAAATGTTTATGTTATTTGGGATGGCGCTACCGAAATAAAAGTAATGTAAGTGACTACAAATTTAATTTATATTTACGAAAGCAACATCTATTTTTTAATCGTTTATTACATTTTTGTTTGTGTTGTATTGGATAAAACATACTTTAAGGTTATATAGTCAATTATTGAAAGTAGTAGTAGTCGTAAGTTATTTAAAAATCCACTGTTTACATTTTAACTAACGAATTATTATGAAAAACTATATGGAAGATTTATAAAAATAAACAAATATGCATCAATTTATTTTACGATACTACACATCGCTTCTGCCTTTCAAGCCTTTCTTTATAGTTAATTCGTCTAATTGTTTCTCGAGTTAAATACAAATAGGTACTTATACAGTAGAGAAATTTTACAATACTATTGGTCCCGTATATAAAAAACAATATATATGATTCTTTGTTCAAAACTATATACAGAGTACTTTGTTATTTAGAGAAGTAATTAAATACAATATTAAGTGTATTTTTAAGACAGTAAACTTTTATTCACGTAAGCAATACGTTATTTTTTTGAATTGAAAAAAAAAAATGTTATAGAGCCAGCTCGCCATCTTGCGGCAGGACTTTTAATGTACAACAAAAAGAGAAAGATAAAGATTGTAAGAAAAATATTGTAAATAATAATATGTTATTATGAATTCGTATTATTTTTTTTGTAAAAACATTTAATAAGGCCCTTATTCGGAGGTCGTAATTTAACAATACAACGTACTTACTAATAATAATTAAGAACTTAAACAGTAACTTTATGCCTTAGACGACGTGAAACGTAAGTATATCACATAAAATCCAAGGATTGATTACGATTAATGGGCCCAGCTCAAAAAGTAAGAAAAATAAATGTGGTAGTCTTCAAAAGGAGAGTGAATAGGCTCTTTGTAACTTAGTGCGCACAACATCATAGACTACATCGCCACTTACCATCATGTGGGATAATAGTCAAGCACTGACTTATCGTAAGTAAAAAAAAAAAAAGGTAATAAGAAACATACCAGTTAAAACAAATACCAACCGGTTTTATGAGTTTTCATCTAGAGTCGGCTATTTGAAAACTTTTGTTGTACAATTTTATGGATAAGTTTGGTTGGGTTAAATCGTTTGTAAAATGTGTAGGAATAGTAGTAGTGTAAGAATAATAATACAATAGTTTTTCAGCAAAACAAACAATATTTGAAACAAATTGGGAGTCCTTAATGCGTTCCAATATACGATGTAGCTCGCGACTGCTTTAGTACTTGAATCTAAAAGATGTTAAAAAATTTACGAAAATTACTAAGATATTAAACATTCAAAGTTATTTCAAAACTAAAATAGGAAATAGTTCAGACTGCACAACATTGGCGCCGCCTAGTGAAGTGGCGCCTCCTTCGAATCCATTAATTTGGCATTACATTAGATGTTTTATTATAATTTTCATTTGTTTGTACAGTAAAATATTAATAAAGACCGTAGACCACTGAAAATGTCGATTTTAAACTGAATGGTTAAAGGACCTTGAGAAACACAGAAGACGAATAAATTTTATTATGTTTGGGATTTGGATCACAAAATTTTCAGTTTCAAAATTTCATTTATATCGGTAAACAACCGAAGAACGAGCAGACAAGCAGTATAAGAAGTGGTTACCGTAGATCATGGTCATCAGTGACAACATCACTGATGCGTTTCTGGATAGGGAAGAAGTGGGGCGCTTCTGGATCTGCGACTAAAAAACTAAATAAATTATTACTTTTTAGAATGACAGTGGTAGCAAATCTGGCGAATAAAATACCCTCCTGGTATGAGGACTATTACGATTAATTTCAGCAGTACAGAGTCCAATAACTTCCAATAGGATGGACCTGGCGCAATAGCGTCCTTAAATAGGCTGCGTTAGCATCTGAGGAGATTGGTTTACATAGTAGATTTCTCTCTGTTTCTTGGGGATAATTTATCTTTATCTACGCGGTTAGAGCCTCTTGTAACCCTAAACTTACCTTTTGGTCGAAATAAGCTATAGTGTAACGTGTAGATAGTTCGGAGAGTTTTGAATGAACGGGTGAAGCTACTTTAGTAAGAACTCCTTCCCAATATCAACATTTTCGATAATTTTGTCAGGGGCGTTTTGAAAAGAATTCCTTCACCAAAACCCAAAACATCTTTGAAATATGAGTAAAGATAAAATTTTCCACCAACGCCGTCGCCCTTAATCGACTTGACGTTATGCTATTTTAATATTTTTTATATTTATTTCAAGTTCCAGATAAAAAATGAACGAGTAGTTACGAGTGTTCAAAGCGGCTGTACTGAAATATGGTAAGCATAAATCGGCTCGTATGTATACATAAGCTAAGAGAAAACAAAAGAAAAGTTTCACTTCCGTATTCACAATCAACACTGAGAGTTCACTGTGAAATAGAAAGAAAATATCGTTTGTTTTTTTACTGTATACATTACTGTGATTTCTTGAACAATGCAAAAAACAGTATTGTCTGTCAATACGGAGAGTACAGACTTTTTGTACTTTATTTATATTTTTTTTGTCAAGTTAGTTATTATTATTAAGCTTTAGTGTTGTTAATGAAGGTGTGAGTTATTTCTCAGTCATGGTATTGAATTGCTTTATATCTACGTAGATTAATCGGGTCTCTTAACTAGAAAATTAATCATATGTTTTCTTCAAATTTTCAATAATGGTCATGACGAAATTGTTTCTTCTGAGCGAACGCTAGATATAATATCCATTCTCATAAATTTTACATTCCATAATCGTCCAAGTGTTGCGAGCTGAACTCAGGTCTTCTATTATACTGTGAAGGCTACAGGCCACCAGGCTGGCCAAGTACGAATTGGAATCTTCATACACCTTTAAGAACAATGTAGAGAACTCTCCATAGAATTACTTGCTCACAAACTTTAGTAATTCCAAAAGCATCACCAATGCGGTGCTGGCCAAAATAGAACAGAAAAAGAAAGGGTAAAAAGAACATAAGCTACTATATAAACCAAGAACACTGAATAAGACTACTGTGAAAGTCAGTGAAGAATTATCTGTCAATGCATTAGTTGACACTGTCAGTCTTCAGTTAAGTCACATTTCTACCACGACGTGCGCTGAGATTATTTTGAAGATCCATCACAGTCATTTCGCACAACAAATATGATCAGAAAATGGGGATAAGTCGCAATGTTTTTAAAATTCACTCATAAAGATCGACTTCATTATTGTAGCTTCTATTATTCTTTTCAGAATTTATATTTTACTTTGCATTGACAATGATGTTTGGTCCATAATCAACAAAAATAAATTACCGGGCATCGCTGTAATTTCTTCCGAGGTCATATCGTTCGTCTGAATCTATTTTTGTCCAAGAAGCGTGCCTATTAGAATAAGTACGATTCCCCGCACATATTACTGTTTGAAATTCGTATTTAAACCATTAAAAAATATATTTTGTAACGAAAGTACTTACAGAAACAGAATAACACTTAATCTATATCTTTTAGCGCCACGTTTCTATAGTGTCTAAGGAATTTAGAATAACTAGCAGTAACTTGTGATAAGAATATCATTTCATTGTATATAATATGATCTTCGTTTGTTTATGCATATGTTGGATTTTCAGTAAGTTTTTTTCTTTTTTTAAACCTTTCCTACTTTCATCTGTTCCAATGTCTGTAATCAAATGTTACAAATTAAATTAGATTCGACGGTGTTCAATTGAGTTGAACTGAAATTTTGTTTACTCACTATGTAAATTGGATGACAATACAATAAAATGATGTCATTGTGTTGTTTTGATAACGGGTTTGAAAGGTTGAATGTTGATGAATGTATAAGAACTCTGAAATAAAATGATGACGAAATCCTTTTGAATTTGGAGTTGTTTGAAAAGCAGCCAAGTCTTAGATCATGTTCAAGGTCTGATGATGAAGTTGGTAGGATGCTATGACAAAAGCGTATTTCATAGAATACAAATATACGTTGAAAAAAAAAATGTAATTAAATATATTTTTCAACAGTGATCGCACCGATCGTGTCTCTAGAAAGCGTACGTATTTTACTTCTTAATTTATGTGAATAATAAGTACTATTTATTTTAATATTCATTCTAATATTTATTTTGATATATCAATGACAAAATGTATTTTAAGGAGCAGGTACAATATTTTATTGTCACGAATTCAAAAAAATATGTTCATAGGATTTTTTCCGAAATTTAAATACTTCAAGTAAGTAGTAAAATAAAACATTATTTTCCAGGGGATCAATACGAAATGTAACGAAAACGGGGATTGTATGGATAAAGTCAAACTATTAAACAATGGAAATATTTCCAATAATGGTACAAACAATGGAGCGTACGTTTTTCAAAAATTTTGTATTTTATTATCTTATTAAGTCACTTTCGATCATGATCTCTGAGAAATCCATAAGCATTTCCAATGCAATGTCAACGCAAGAATGCAATAGTCAAACCAAGATAGCCCACCATGTGGATAAAAGATGCCTCCACTGTCCAAGGGTATTGTCGGGATTAAACTGGGTGCACTAGGATCATGAGATTTTGGACTCAGAATAGCTAGAGGTCCCCTAGATTATTGATATAATAAAAGAGTTCCGGATATTTTAAACATTTTAGTATTATATTTTCGTTTTGTTTTTAGAGTAACGAACTATGAAATGTCAGATGATTATGGAGATAATTTAAACATTTCTGACATCAAAACTCTACTGTCGACGTTAATAGAAAAATCGGATAATTATGGTGAGCTTTCATTATATTCAATTTACAAGAGCTTTGAGCGGTATGTATTTGAAAATCAACGTATTATATATTTTACGGAATGGCACTCGTTCACTCGTATATTAGAAGTGGGTAACAGCGCTATCTGGTGTCAGTAAAATGAAACTAAAGCAATCGCCTTAACTGCTTGTCATAAACTCTAAGAAAAACAGTATTGTCTATTATTTCAAAACTTGTTAATGAATGTTTCGAAAAATGAAGACTTAATTAATCTATGTCTTGGCCAAAACCTCCTAAAATTTTTAATGATAACTACAAAGGTTTTCGAAATTTATAATCACATACATTTGGATACAAAGATTTTTTTTTCAAAGTACAAGATGCTGGACGGTAAAAGTTTCTTGTTATCTTCTTTACACCTCGAATTATAAAATAATAATATTAATTGACTTATTAAGGTGTTAATATTATTATTTTTACTTGTACATATTAGCTAACTGACATGATTTGTTCTATGAGGCTGCATACACCTTTATTATTAGGTCCATGATATTTATGATAATTATAAAATTATCATTATTATATTATTTTTTAAACTAATTAATGCCCCATTATCTAATTATCAATTAGGAATACTTAACTAATTTCAAAGATCGATAGATATATCCTAGTGTCTTGATATTATTATGAGTGTTCTCCCAGTAGACGAATTATGATTAATACTTTTTTTTTTAATTGTTAATTCGAAGAAAACATATGAATTTGCATGTAATGTTTTTTTTTCTTTACTATCATATTATTTTCGTTTCGATAGATTAGTTAATTGTATTTCCGGAACCATACTTTTTTCTATGTACGTAACATTAAAAAAAAATACTTTATATAGTTTAATATCATAAATATAATAATTAATTCAAATACTCGTCAAAAACTACTCGCAATGTTACATTTTTAAGGTAAATTTTTTTCAGATAAGATTGACAAAGATGTGGAATTTGTGTTTCGTGGAGTCATTGTCGCAGTCATACTATTTGGTGTGTGTGTGATTATCTGCGTTGTAAGCGCTTGTATATATTGTTGCAGGATAAATATAACGTAAGTAATACTTATGAGAGTCAAGTAGAATTAATACTGAGATAATAATTACTATTTAAACAACATGACAGTATTATTTAATACAGATTAATGAAGGGTTGCTTTATTTAATTAAACCAATGTTCGCTTATCTTATTCATCATAATCATTATTGAAAATGTTGGGTATATACGAAATAAAAACTTTGAAATAATAAATTATCTTTCAAGGTTCAACATTTTGAATTTGATAATTCTATCAACTGCCGTATAAGTATCTTCTTCTTACGTATAAAAATGAATGTTTGTCTGTATTTCCGTTATAGAATCGTAAACGATACATTTAATCGCGTGATGATCTTGAGCATAGTTATTGTGTATGAGCCCACAAAATTTTCCAAGTTGGTACGTCCAATTTTCGACAGGTGGCGCATTGCCATTTCAATTAATTTCATATATTTCCGTGGCAGCTCGCGTTGGCGTAGCAACGCGCGTAGGGTTCAGCTAGTATATAATATAAACGATAGTAGAAAGCGTAGTATGTAATTTCATTATCCATGATTGTTCATAAAAAAAACTTATCGATAGCTTCAAAATAAATAGTTGTCACTGTTTCTACGACCATTTATATATATGGATATCCTGTTAAAATTTCAGTGACAACCGGCTGAAAAGCGACGTAGAAGCCTTGGCAGAAAAGTTGCAGAGGGAATGCCGTTTTAAGAAATCCATCAAAAAGACTCCATTACCACCAATATCAGAGAGCTGTAACATTATTAACACCGATGCTGGTATATTTTGTGTTTGATATATCGATGTAAAAAAGTATTGTAATTGTATAGATAGAAAACAAGTATTACTTTAGTACTTTTTGGAGGGAAGTAATCCATAACATACAAATAAGTAATTTACCAACAGAATATAATGCCTTTATTCTTGCACTGAAAATCTTTACTTAAAAATATACCAATTTCTGAAAATTATATTCGTACGTCAAAAATAAATTAGGTACTAGAATGTATGTATACGAATCTAAATAGAAAATTAAACGCAATTAAGCAAAAAAATGTTTATTAGAACGAGCTTACAGATTTAATAAATTGAATAGAAAATATATGCATTTATAATACTGTTACTTAAAAAAATAATAAATTATAAGACGAACAACTAATTATATGTTTAATATATATATATGAATGTAATAACAATATAATTTTCTTATTGTATGTTGTAATATCATTAATGCGTTATAGCGTATATTTGACATAAATAACAATAATTAATATAGGTACGGCGAATATTGAAAATTTTGTTGGAAGTTGTTTTTAATAATATTTATTTGGACTTACTTAAATTGTTATTGTTAGAATTTCAGGTATCAGGGTTTAAAAATATAAAGATTACAGATGTGAGGCAAAAAAAGCCATTTTAATCTTAAATTTAAATTTATCAGTTAAACCATTGTCTTATAATCCGCCATTGTTCATTGTTCGATATTTGTCGGTTGAATGACAGAATATTACAAAAACTTAAATTTATTAAATTATAAAAAAACATTAAATGTATATTTTTCATAATCGTTTTTATAAAATATTTGCCATGTCTACTTTCAAATTAAGTTCTAATTATAATTGTATCTAAATATAAGTACATCGTCTTTATCTGTATATATTTTTTTTTTCTTAGTTGAGCATTTTTTCAGCTCTCTTTTTTTTATATTATTTTTATATAATCGCAATACCATTAAAAAAAAACATCCAATGAAATAAAATTATTAAGTAATAAAATTATTAAGTAACAATCTTATCGACTTCAAACACTGGATGAACTTAGTGAATATAAACTTATAAAAATATTATTGTTATCTATTTTAAAAATCAACAAATATAGTAAAACATAAATTCTTTAATATTATCTCTACTTTTGTATTCATATCTTTATGACACTCATAAAGGCACAGGTTACTTCATCAGGTACACCTTTAGTTACTTAGTAAGTTGTTTGTATTATTCTTAATCCTTACACTGTAACTTACAACATAATTGTAAGTATAATAGGACCTACTCTTATCGTAATTTTCGAGGAACTGTTAATTGTTTGACATATGCCGGTTAAACAAGGATAGAGATAATTGAGTAAGAGAGGTAGATATATGCAGTTGTGGATATATAAAGCGAAACGGATGATTATGCCGTCATTCCGTCTTCGTAGTTTGTGCTGTTAATGTCGTGGTATAACGATACTATAATTTTGATCATAAAGTTAAATGAAAATATTATTTACGAATAACGAGCCAAATAAGGGAAAATGACGTTATGAACTGGGAAAATAAAACAATAAATACGAAGAAAAACTGTGTGCAAAATAAATCAATCATACAACAAAGTGACAGTTACAAAGTGACACTGTATACTCGACATTATTCAGATGTCAATAAGATATATGAGAAATCGACCGAAGACTGAGAATATCGATATTTTTAAAGAAGAATATTATAAATTAAAAAATACTTGGATATTTTCAAACGGCAAAATAAGGATATTATTTCTTTGGTATTGAAAATGCCAAGCACTCGCCGTTTTCTATTGGAATAAGTGGAGAATTATTAAATCACAATGTATTAACAACCATTAACTTAAAAAAAAAGTTTATGACAGCACTTCCAAACCAGAATTAATGGAAGTCAATATTTCAATAAGTAAAGTGAGAGATCTTCCAAACTTTAAAACGTTAAAAGCAACTCAGTTACCATTGCTGTTACGGCAAGAGGAACTTTAAACCACAATGTATTAACAGCCATTAACTTAAAAAAAGTAAATGACAGCACTTCCAAGCCAGAACTAATGGAGGAAGTCAATATTTAAATAAATAAATAAATAAATATTGTGACAGATATTCCAAACCAGAAGAAAAATATCGTTTTAAGTATCTCGGCAATTACCATTGCTGTTATAGCAAGACAGGAGAAACTTTAAACCACAATGTATTTACTGTCATTAACTTGAAAAAAACAATGAAGAAAACTACTGAAGCTACATGAAAAGCCAGAAAAATTCATAAAGTGTGCGTATACACCTACTGTAACTATCATCACTAACTTCATGATCAAAAAGGAAAAGGTGTGTCAAAAGCAACTCCAGAAGAGTATTTGTTATTGCTTTGGGAAAAAATATAATTATACTGCATATAACAGTTATAATTAAAATGTTAAGGCAAGAATGGAAAATCATTAAATCACAATGTATTTACGAGCATTTACTTGAAAAAATATAAAGAAAATGTGAGTATTTGAAAAGAAAATTACGAAAGAAAACAATATTACAAAAATTTTTGACAGTAATCTCCTACATACGAAAAGTAATTGAAGAACAATCACCATTACTATTAGTAGGGTAAATTACAATGATTCCACAGCGGAGAAGATTACTTTTGACGCAAAAATGGAGAATTATTAAATCACAATGTATTAACAGGCATTAACTTGAAAATAGTGAAATAGACATTGATTCTTCGAAAACCAAAACGTTAAGGATGGTCAAAATTCAATAAGTATTGACAATAATCCCTTTAATACAAAACAGAGTGGGAATGGTAAAAAGGACCAATTTTAGTAGAAGTCACAATGTATATACCGTCATGAGCTTAAAAAACGTGAAACTTGAAACATTTACGACCTTTCGAGACAAATACTCCCAGCTGCATGAGAATAACAATTACATCAAAAAAACAAACATGGAGGATTTAAGAATCGGTTATTCGTTCAAACAACATATTTCGTATTTAAAAAAATCTTATACTCATTTACTTCAAAAGATGAAGAAACATGTCGGTACTTCAAAAGCTGCAAAAAAATAAAAATAGACAATCGCCAATCAACAAATATAATAATTAATTAATTATCATCGTGATCCTCTAAAAGGCGAAAAAAATCATTACGTCAAAAACTGGGATTGAAAGAAGAACAATATTGAAGTGACGATGTACTTACAATCATTCACTTTGAAGAAGAAAACTTGATTGAAGAATTGTAAGTGAAATAACCTCAATTTTAGAAGGAAAACGGTGCACAACTGGACACAATAGTAGGCTTTTCTTCATTTACACATATTTTAACAATCCACAATGTATTTACCGTCATTAGCTTGACAAAAAATAAGTTTTTTTTTTACATTACTTTTATAATACTCTTATTTTTCTTAACAAAATTAATAAATATAATAAAATCAATCCTCGCTCGTTTCATTATAAAATATAACCATTGAAAAAACTAAGAAAAGGAACAGTTATCCTAGGTATACCCCATGGACCCATACTCGACATCGAGGTAAGTCGGATTTTTTAAAATACTTTTTTAAGCCTCTATAAATGACGCTGTAAATTTCAATCGCTTATGATTCAGATACAAGATTTAATTTTGTATGTTTGGTAATTAGGTACACTGCAAACATAATTAATTATTATATAAATGTATACAAAATAAAAAAATCGATATTAGACATTTTCGATTATCAGTGTACTTTCAAAACATTTTTGCCCTCAAAAATGTAATAAAAATACCAACGTTACTTAATTACGTCTCGGAAAAAGAAGTGTTTATCGGCCCGCAACCAGATGGACTGACGACTTGAAGAAAACATCAGGCATTCGCTGGATTCAGAAGGCTCAAGATCGGTCTGAGTAGCGCAAATTAAGGTAGGCCTATATCCAGCAGCAGTGGACCTTCAAATGCTGATAGATAGATAGACATAATGTTACTTTTTAAACAAAACATTGTCAACAATTGATGAAGTTAACGATCTATCCGAAAGTAATTAAAACAAATAAACTTGTTTTTATTTTTCATTAATTTTCTGTCATAAAATGATAGACCGTAAGGAATTTAAGTAAAACAATAACACAAGCTAAAAATAAAGTGACACCGACTTAAAATCAACTCAACTCGACTTAACTTTTACCTGTCAACTTCTACTTACTCTGTGGTAACCACAGTGTACCACAGTGTGGATGAGAGATCGCCTACCTTTTTGTGCTCTTTAGGCTTTGCGCGCACTGAGTACATAATGTCGACTCTCATACATTTTTTACTCACATGCATTACCTAATATCATCACCACAGATAGTGATGGTTATTAGTTTTAACTGGATTATCATCTTCATTATCAAGATTATTTTTAATTTTCGCTTTGAAACAAGGGCAGCAGATAAATTGTATTTATATGAGACTAGAACAACGTTGACAATTTATAAAAGAATCTCAATCTCAAAGTTGTTATAATTCCTAAATATATTGGTATCTAAATTGTCTCCATAAACTTATGCCTCAGCCAAAAAAAAATATTATTATTCTTATTACAACAATCTTGAGACAAACTCAAACCAAAAATGTTTACTATACAAAAATGTATACTGTACACTTTGGTACTACCAATACACTTGTAACCATGATATAAATTAAGTTTGCAACTAAATGTTGCACCGTGGGCGCATCCTCTAAGCAGTCTATGCATAGTAATATATTTCTACTCTGTGATTATATAATGACATAGAATGTTTATCGTAGTCTGTGTATTAGTTTGGTGATAAAATTAGAAACTCAGAGTCGTACCCTAATTAAAATTTTGTTTGTTTTCTATTGAATGTAATATAATTTGACTCTGCTTATGGGGTATAATTAAAATATTTTTATATTCCTTCGTGACAGTATCTGATAACTGTATAAAAAGCTCCAATAAATTAATATTTTAAAGACATTTTGTAGTATAGATTTATTTGTAATCATCAATTGATGTAAGTGAATGTTTATGTTTATATAAAGCAGTTTATGATTTTATGAATTGATTGGATGGAAGTGTGTATTGGAGTCATTTATTAACAATATAATTTGGTAATTATCTCTGCATAGGGCTAATGGACGACTGAATTGATATGTAATATTTTAATTAGTTTTTACTCTTTAGGTTACCCGAAAAAATTTCAATGACGGAATGTACAGAGGATAATATGGACCAATGTAGACTTTTTGAGAGATTTACGCCACTAACATTGGTCTTGATTATTATAACTATTGTTGTTTTGGCCTTCATTAGCTGCATTTGCATGAAAATCAGGTAAATAGAAATTGAGTTAATTCGGAAATTAAACTCTTTATATTTTATGATATATTTAAGACAGTTCATATATTAGACCAGGGAATCCAAAAGTGGTCGATATTGGTTGCACAGGGTCGATATAACTAATATTGAGGGTTGTCCAGGTCTAAACATCAACCTCTGATAATGAACACTAGTTCTGATTTGATATTTTCAGATTACTTGTTGCATATACCAACTTCGATAGAATGACTAATATATCTAGTATGAAGTATCATTTTGGTAATATAAAAAAAATAATCAATTTGTGCTTATATAAATTCGTACAGGATTTCTTTGAGTTTGGAAGTCACATTACAATCTCAAGGCCCATTAATTTTTTCTTTTATCAAATTGTTAAATCCTAAAAGCTATACTACTAACATATTTAAAGCAGTGTGATACAGGAGGTTTGATGCTAATTACATTAATACTACTCAACTTATGGTTACTAGTTACGAGATAGTTGTCTTATTAAATAAGAGTGTTATAAAGCAATTAATAATAAGGATTATTTACATGTTTCAGTGACTTGAAGTTACGGGCCTGTGTCACAAGAATGGCAAGGAGAAAAGGTGTCAAATTGGACTTAGATAAACTGGACACAAAGGAGACACAAAACATCAATTCCCCGGGGTCACATCTCAACGAAAATTGCACAATCATGGTACCAGATGTTGCTATTGTGCTATAGAATGTAAGAATTTACTTATTTACTGTGACACACTTTGATTTGTTCAATGAACGAGAAATAGTATTCGAGATGAACTCTAAATAATATAAGATATACTTTGTGCCTCTCTGCAAGACTCTGTGTACAGTCCTAAGTGACTAACAATGTTTATTCTAAAACCTTGTGCAGATATGGAATGTCTGTTCAAAAATTACACAGTTCAATTCTAATTATAGCGGTTTAAGCAGAACTTTAATATATTACAATCTCCTTAAATATATACTTGCTACACTGCAAGTTGAAAAGTCCATATTTTGGATTACAAACATGTGAAATATTTCAGAGGTCATTCAGGGAGACAAGTCAGCTCCCTTTTAACCCTTTGAAATGTATTTTATTCTTATAAGTAGTTGCTAATTGACTCGTTATTATGTACCTGTTATTAATTTTATTATTTGTCTATAACTATTTGACTGATATACCAAAAAGTGTTTCTCGCATATATTTATCATAGACCATAATATTTTCTTCACTTGATATGATAAATACTATCCTTATTTGAAGTGCCAGTTGTGTCTACTTGAAAAATATTTACAAACAAAATAAATTTTCGACATAAATATTGCCTAAAGATACTTGAACACTTATAAAATTATTATAAATTCTAATTCTAGTCAAGTCTTATTCTAGTCATTTTGTGTATAAATAAAATTTTAAAGACTTAAGTTCCTACTTTACTTTAAGTGATAAAAGTCATTGACTGAATTTCTCTCTATTATTTTTTTACTAAATACTATACTGCAATTAGTTATATAGTATAATATTCATTTTCAATAACTTCCATTACATGTAAGAAAAAATATTTTGCCTCAACATTTATTTTAATAGTTACATAAACTTTGATATTGAAATATATTTCAAACATCAATTTTAATTTAAATAGACCTAGTCTTGAAATGTGATTGTTTTTTTAAGTTTTACTTCCGTCTGCCTTACTATGCAATTATAATGAATATCAGGCTATTACAATGTCTTCTTACTATGCGTGTTAGTTTTTTGTCCCGGCCACACCTGGATTAACGAATGCATCAAAGGTAAAGCTCGATGAGCTTTAATTATGTGATAATGTTGACATGTTTAATATTTGGCTACTTTAATGGAACTCTACATTAATGTCGCCTCCTGTTAATTTCAGTGTCCATTAACATCTTAATTAATATTTTAGGACTCGTGTAGCAGTGACATTAAAGAATTCTTATAGCATTAAGTTAACACAATGTTCCTTATGGTATAGAAATGTTAAAGATTATAAATATTGCTTGTGAATGGTATATAATATCCATTGTAATATTTTAAAGAAGTAATATTTGTGTGATTGTAAGTAGGTTGTCTTGAAAACTACACATCCAATTTGATCATTGAAGGTCATAGCCTCATAGTCTGTTTTTTAAACTTAATTGTACCGTTGCGAAGTCAGGGCAGGTTGTTAGTAACAAATAATTTATCGAAGCAATCTTTAAATGCTTAAATGTCTAATGATAATATTTTATCAATGTAAAACGTGAACTCACTACCATAGTACTTAAGATACTATTACTCGGATGTTGTACCTGTGTGTGTAATAAGAAATATTAGTAGAATTATTATTTAGATAAGCACTAGAGCATCTCATTCTTATAATTTTGTTTACTACTATATTTATTTTGTACCTTTATTATACACAAGTCATATTTTAATGTATAATGTAGTTTTACTGAGGGTCTTTAAGATGCGTCGGATAAATGTACACCAGTAGTGGGTAGTGTGAATATTATGCCACAACATTCTGACATCTCTCTCAAAGAATATTTAATATTTTAAAGGGTACACACATAATTGAAGTTTTACCCATAAAAACAATGGGATGTAGTTATGCAAAATAGATCCAACCACAAAAAGTAGCTTTTGAGAAAATAAGCCTTTTAGTAAAATTGTTATGTTGAAAAATGTACCATGTAGCTTGAATATTTTTTTGCATATACCAAAGTTGATGTGGATTGCCATTTGTGGTATAAATGAAAAATAAAAACGTTTTTTGTGGGTTGGATACACTTTGCATAACTATGTTGAATATTTTTTATGACATTCTCTAAAATGATTTAACCCGAACTCATTAAACACACTATACATTTTGAACCTAGAAGTTTCTCATTGGTCATACATGTTACATATTTAGATTGGACTAAGCTATGTTCCACAAAATACTCTGAGAATTACTCACATTATCCTATTATAAGATAAATGATACATTACTAGTAATACATTAGTTTAAGATTTGAAAATATATTCTAAATTAATATACATAATTTATAATCGGACTTATACAGTCCTATAGATACGATCTTTGCCTTCATGCCTGTATTTGGTATACTGTAACTTATAGTAGTGCCTCAAGATTATCTGATGTATGCCTTAGATTTGGCTAACTAGTTACTGGCTAGCTGTAGTGACATTTCTTAAGATATTAGCCCTAACTTTTGGATATGTTTATCTAAAATATTGTTTTTAATCTTGTCTATTAACTTGTGTCTTTATTCAAGTTGAAGTAATTACTTGAGTTGAAGTAATTACTCAAGCAACTATTTTTAATCTGTAGCTAACAATTTCAACGAAAATAGTGTCAAAATTTGGAATACTTCCTGAGTAAGTTGCTTAAGTCATTACTTAAAGTCAAGTAATGTCTTTGACTTGACTAGAGATACAAGTGTTTCTAATGTATATAATTAATGTTGCATGATATTTGAATCTAAAATATCACAGTGAGGCTGGTAGTACTGTCATGCATTTAGCATTATTTATTGTCAATTTATCTCTTTGATATAAACAAATATTTTAATCAATTGATGCATTTAATAGATTTTACTGATTAATAAATTATTTTTCTACTTTTTAAGTATTATACTAACAACGTTTATGATACTCATACATATAATTTATTTAGTTACTAACATTTTTAAAGATTCTGTACCAATAACAATTGTTATTGATTTACAATTAATATTGTCTCGAAATCCTTTAATATTTTTCTGTGATGTCTTGAACTGAAATAAAAAAAATATTTATCTTAT
>DWPA01001692.1:0-17735 GCA_018251375.1 Calpodes ethlius | reverse complement strand
CTTAACACGTTTTGCGAAATCAAATAAACATACATACTTATATACAGACATTTATGTGATATTTATATCATCATCATTACAACCCATAATTGTCCCACTGCTGGGCTCTGGTCTCCTCTCACGAGGTGAGGGGAGCAGGTCACATTTCACCACGCCGGCCAAGTGCATATTGGTAGACTTCACACACCTTCGAGAACATTTTGGAGAACTCTCGGGTGTGCAGGTTTCCTCGTGATGTTTTCCTTCACCGAAGCAAGTGATAATTAACTTGTAATACGCATACAACTTTTTGAAAATTAGTGGTGCGTGCAGGATTCGAACTCGCGTCCCCACATTCCGGAAACCAATGTTCAAACCATTACTCATGTAACAATGATCATAATGTATAATATGTAAAGAGGGCGAGGTTTTACTTTAATTCCAGGTAGAACATTGTATCTGCAGCCATCGCATATCTTACCGCGCGGCCAATAAATAAAGATGCGGTTATCTGTGCGATCAAGGCTAGCCTCGGAGAGTGTTAGCTTTCTTGGAAGCCCTAAAAAGTGTTCTGAATAGTCCTTTCAATTCGAAAGCAGTAAAACAAATAGGATCGCGGTCTCACTGCATACGATGAACGATATTTTTACTTATCAATATTACAAAACGTAGCAGTTTCGGTGGTGATTTATATAGAATTATTTAATATTATCTCAGAAGAACGTCATCTGTTTGAATAAGAAACGAGCAGAACATAAGTTTACAAGAAACACCTGACGAGACTCTGAAGTATTCGTGTTAAACTTTCGTTCCAAATCTGGTTAAGGTTTATAGAAAATATGAGAATTTAAGACTATCCTAAGTGCCTACTGAGATTATATCTTCTTTAGCAAGAACTACAAGATGTCTACTTTCCACACAATAGTTGAAGATCTCTGTAATATTTATAAGAGTTTTACCAACCTATGTAACCAACACTTAGACATTCTTGTTGACGACCATCTTACCAATATATGTAAATGGCCAGTAAAATAAGCAAACGAGAATGATAAAATGCATCAACTTTTAACATGATAATTCTAGAAAAAACAATAGTTATTACAATGAATCGATGGCTTCAACTTTGCAAAATACTATTAAATGCTTTATGGAATTACGCGGAGTCCGTAAACTTCAAAAAGGACCTGGTGGTGTTTTCTCACAGATTGCTTTCTCAATTTGCTGACAGATGGCGCTACGAGTTGATATTAGAAAAAAACATTTAGAACGACGGAGCCTCTCTACATCAGAAATTTGAACATGTCTAAACAGCACTCGATCATATTCAAACAATAACTTTACTAACCATTATTTTATTTCACACATAATGACATTCTATCCAATTAGTTCTCGCTTATCGCTTCCTCTTCACTCTCTGTCTCCATATCAAACTCCTAGATCTTCTGTTTCTTAGAACCGCCGCGTCGACTCCTGAGACCGGAGCTCTGTGACACCGAACCTTGTTCACTGGATTCTTGAGAATTAAGTATAAGTTGGCCAAACACTAAACCGAATTAGCGATTCGGTGAAATGTAGCTGTTTCTCCAACTGTATCGTGTTACCAATTTTTATGTTAGCTTTCAACAAATGGGCAGACGGGTCGCATGATGCTGAGTAGCCACAACATCCGTCAGCTCAAAGATCTTCGACACCCTGACAGAGAAGTAACAGAGATACTTCTTTTGATCCCAGCGAGAGTAGTGAATCCCCCCACCAGATTTGAGTATCATAGAGTGTTATCAACTCACGTGTACAGAATACATTCATTTCGGAAGAAGGGTTCGCAACTTTTAACTCATATGTTCTGAAGGTACACTATGAGCTGGGTTCTAACTTGAAATCAAGAGTAGAACTCCTTAAATTAGTTCCCTAAAAACCCAATAATTCCTAAATACATATTCTTCATAAAAAATTGTGAAGAGAAAAATATTAAATTGTTTATCGTCTAAATAAATATTGACTACAAAATATAATTGTTTCTTGTTGTTGTTGTTGGAACAAGATTATTTTCTATTCTAATGTCCTCTGAAATTTCTGCGTGAATAAGTCAAGAGGCTGAAGGGTATTCGCCAAACAATATGTTCATGAATTCATTCGCCTCGCTGAATTTAGATTCTGTTTTTTATCCTAGTCAAGTTTATATGCTTGCTGATAATCTAAGTTGAAAACAAGATTTTGGGTAAGTATGTGAAGTTTATTTTAATACCACACCAGAACAGTCTGTGTCATGGAGGCCAAAGTCAACATACAGACCTGAGAAGAACAATTTAAACCCATCAAACATATGTCCCTCGCTGAAGATCGAACCCCCGTCCTTTTGAACGGCGGTCCGGTATATCAACTATTGCTCCTCACGGGTCGTCGGTAGTGAGATATCCCTTAAATATAATAAAAAATACTTGACTACTTGAAATATTTCGTCAAAAATGTTTGTGAAAAACCGGATAAAACCAATTTTAACCTTAAATTTTCTTACGGCGAACGTAAAGTGGACGTAATAGACGATCGAAAAATAAAACGATAGCGACAGGTCAATAACCCCGTGACGTAGCCCGCGCGACTACGGCGATACCTAGCGGCAGAATACCGAAATGCTAGGAATTTCGACGCTCAGCTTTTTATCAAATTCTGTCCCGTTCTGTAGCTCAAATATTTTGTACATTCTGCCATAAGGTATTTTTAACGACGAAGACTTTAACTTTTAAACTGTTCAGAAAATTTATTGCAACAATGCGATAGCGAGAAGGGGAAAAAATTCCCAAAGGAAAAATGAAAAATAATTGAATTCATTGAACTGTTAAAAGATTAGCCGCGGCTCGTGTGCTCCTGCTTAAGAAACATCTAAAACAATATTGTAGGTGGATACATATACTAGTACCACCTGACACCAGGTTAGCTGCCCCCAGTACACTACAGTGACCAGCCCTGGAACTTAATCCACCAAGCTGCTCCAGTGTGATTCAATCCGATACAACCAGCCACCAGTTTGCAACTACCTTCAATACTGTCTTGCTAAAACAAAACACACTCAAAGCCCCTCTACCTACGATTATATACCATCGTCGCAGGGTTTATAAAGTCAAAAAACATCTCATTTCTATGGGAAGATCCATTACGATGTATATTTTGGCCAAATTAAAAGTAATCAACAAAGCGTTGCCTGGCAACTACAGATAAAAAGAAATCAACAACCTTTTTATTGCTGTTAGTTAACCACGCGGGCGAATCCACGGGTAACGTCTAGTGTACCATAACTAGAAAATGAATTACGATGTAAGAGCGCGCCCGCGCCGTCGATACCTAAAGAGCGAGCGGTTACGATTCACTCTCGGAGCAGAAGTTCCAAAATACCAATTAGAGCAGCGCACGTGTTCTGAACCTAATTATACGTTTGATTAGGGTTCTTCAATATGTCCCCTAACAACTCCGATAACCCCACGCTTTGGGGAAAGTTGTGCAGCGGGAACCAGCATTTAGCCTTCCCGCGGGACGTCCTGTTTGTACCAATATTGAGATAATATAATAAACTAAATATTTAATAGTATAGTTAACAAACTAACTGTTACCCACGTGAAAAAAAAATAAAAGCAATAAAAAGGGTATAGATTCCTTTCCATCATTGGTTGCTATGCAACGCTTTGCTGTTAAATATCAGAATTTCTCTAAAATATATATTGCAGTGCATCTTCCCGTAGGAAGTAGATAATTTTTGTCAGTGAAAAGTAACCTGTGGAATTCTTCATCCTCCTAACTATCTCCACGAAGAATATTGATACCATAACGACGCTCCTTTGTGCTTTGAAAGACGTGCAAACATACACACTTTCACATTTATAATATTAGCAAAAATCAGGCGTAACCTTGATGAAATTTGTTGTTACTTTTATGTTCGCGATTTGATGCAAAGAAAGTTAATTAAATTGAAAGTTCGTTGAATTACAAGAGAGTTCTCCATAATGTTCTTGAAAGTGTGTGAAGTCTACCAATCCGCACTTGGCCAGCGTTGTAGACTATGGCTTGTACCGCCCAAAATTGTGTGATGAGACCCGAGCCCAGCAATGGGACAGTTATGAGTTGTGATGATGTTGGTTAAAAAAAGTATACTCGCTATTAAAAGAGTTTTAATGCCACAATCCTACGCTAGTCAAAACTGGGTAAATAAACTTTATAAAATTGTAAAGCTGAATAAAATTATATATAATATGATTAAAACTATAAAACTTAAGGTTAACTACTGGTGTTTACTGAGTACTTACTACCCCTTTAAGCTACAGGATGAATATAATACCGCATGAGCTCAGTACAGTGGTGAACAAACGGCATGGTCACCCTACTTAATATAATCTTACTTAGACGGTATCAGAGATAATTGTTTGTTTGCTCGTATCTGCTATTAATTATTTACTAAATGCTCTCTCATATCCCAATTGTTTGCAAATTTCATCCAATATTTGGGCTAGTTAATTATTACGAGGTAACTAGTTACAGTAAACACAAACTAACTTTGAAAAGTAAACTTGGTTGTGATATAGTTATGCATCATCGAGTCTGGGCCAACCTGTCCAGCCCTTCGTCCAGCCTGCAAATAACGATTGAGGATTGACGTAGAATCCTAGCGCTGGTATCTGACTCCTATATAAGGCATGCAGAACCAGTAGCATCTTCTTCATATTATACCTTCGACTGCCCGCCCGACTGGCAACCGTCCTCGAACGGCCATCGCGGTCACATCGTCGAACCACGATCGGGCCTACCTGCTCTTAATCTTAACTTATCAATATCAAATTAATTATTTCTAGTAACATTAACAGTCATTCCACGTGCCGTCATATTCATTATTGTAATTACATTCGTAGACTGTGAGAGTATAAAGGTTCTGAAACAGCTTCGCTGAGCTGGTAAAATATCGTGGAAATACCCTCCTGCTGACGCTCAAAAGCTGTTCGATTCTGTCAACAATACCTAGTCTACCTCGATAGCGTGGAGCAGGAGCGATAACGAGGGACTTTAAAAGGGTTTAAAGAATTTTAGTCCTACTGCACTCCAGAGCCTCGTTTATAAACTGTTTAAAGTGTAGTCCTGTAGCAACCAATTGAACCCCGACGATGCCTATGATAGAATTCTCTACCCGCTCGACTAGTCATACATTATTTTTATCGAATTTAAAGTAAAAACCAACAAACTTTCGCATTTATAATATTAGTGTTGATAAATTATTATTAAATGTATCTGATTTCTTTCACTGTCATTGCAACACCCTACTAAGCCATCATGCATTGCTAATGCATAATGTAATATATTTTATTATGTGCAATAAGTAAATTAAAATGTATACCATGATCTGAAGAATGGGCTAGCTTGCATAGACAGGCCTCACTCTCTCAATATTGGCTTAGACACGCGAGAGTCCGGTTCTGTAAAGCTCTATACGGCGATAATTAAGAACCTGACTTTAACCCATTTGTTACCCACTAAAGAACATAGTTCTTATGATTAGGAAGGCCTAAAGATAATTCTACGGCTACTTAGGAGAGTTTGACTCGGATACAATGAAGAATGTTTCCTTTATATCCCAAAAACCAACGTACTATAACGTTGGGATGACACAGTTTATTTACAAAATAGTGTATCAGAGTACATTACCCAAGTCTTTTCTTATTCATGAAGGTCAAAGCTGCGGGTAATTCAGCGTATCATTATTAATTGCTTCCTGAGGTTCCCGTTCGGCTGGCCGTCCCGCTGGCCCGCAGTCAGCAGTACAACCCACGAGAACGACGTAGGTATAGTCGCCCCGTTACACACATTCCTATTATTAATGTGTTGTTGTGTATTGAGACGTTGTACACGGATGAAATATGTGCTCTTGTCGTAATAAATTAACCTATGAATTAACTACTGTTGCCTATTGCTATTATATAGATATAATTAAACCGTGACTAATTATTTTGTGTTTTGCGTTGTGTAATAAACTCAAGTTTAAACTAGAGTAATAAAGTTAATACTGTATTAAACCTAGACTATTTAGTTCTGGGTTAAAACTAGATTAAGACTTTGGTTTTTAGTAAGACGGTGTATATATAAAAAAAGCCTCTTAGTTTCCATAACCGATATATTATTTAATCTTCTGCTTAAGTTGGTTTGTATGTATACATATGTTTACTCTGATATCTGTTAATAACTTCGAATAGGACTGTAGTTATTTAGTAGTATCTATAGTTATTTAGTAAGTTCTGTTAGTTTTATTTATTTAACCTTTATTGACCACAATAAAAATATCGGGTACAAATGGCGAGCTTAATGCTCAATGCATTCTCTACCAGCTAACCATTGGACTAAACAGAATTACACGAGAAGCGGTGTAAGATGGTAAGATACATAAACATACTAATACCTACATAAAGTAAACATAATACATATAATTATGTTCATAAATACATATAATTATAGCTATATACATACATAAATATATATATAAATATACATACATAAATATATTATTCCTATCTGAGAAGACAACCTTAGTGACTTTGAGTTTTAGGTGTTAATTAGTATATCAGTTTGTTATAATTCCTTAATGAGAGAACCAAGGGCGTTAGGACTTTTACTGTAGACTAGTCCTCATAGTAAATATTATAAATCATCTATATAGTAATTGTCAGTATTTTTTCCCGTTCGAAGAAGGTCACAGAATCACTGCTACCTGCTGTGAAGCAATTATTATACGACAGAAATAGGTGAGATTATTAAGAAGACTACTAACTGCCACTGCTCGAAATACATATTTCTTACATAGTCAGCCAGCAACCCTTCACTACTACAATGTTAAACTTGTAATTTCGATAGCTATGTAGACATTAATCTGTATCGAAAAAAATATAATAAGCCGACCAAATAAATGTAATCAATTAACAACATACGGCGCATATGAGGACCTCGCTTAGCAAAAGTCCCTGTTACATTGCAATAGCAATTGTGCCGAACGCAGATAACTTTGTGACATAAATAGTGCAATTGATTCCATGCCAGTCATCATTTCAAGGTTCAAGAGTTCAGGATTCGATTCCTAGCGAGCTAGAAATTTTAATGGTATTAAATTTTTATTCTCTATCTGCGTAAGGATGTGTTGTGGATATATTATTTCGATGTTAAAAAGATGCGATGATAACGAGATGTTCATATTTCATGATTATGGTTATTTTATGATCAAACACCACATGAAATGACTCAACGTAAATACCAATATTTTTCTAAAGAAATACTTAATATAATGTAATACTTAGGTGTCCCTATGTAAATACTTGTAGCAAACTTTTAAAATGTTGTTAAACAGTTATTATTGCTACATTTAAATAAAAAAAAACGTATTTTATTATGTAAAGTCCAAACAAGCAAAACACTTATCTCATAGAAAATTCTTGGTGTTGATCACTTGGCAACGATATTTTACTTTTACTTATTTGAAGAACATCAAAGAGATATCATTCGCAAATTGCATACCCGCAGTAAATTCTGAAAACAGAACATTTCGGGTTAGACATAAAACTTACTACTATCTTACACTTTTGCTATTAGTTATAATCAGGCGCTAGACGAGTTACTCGCGTTGAAGACCTTTAAAACCCTTAAAACATTCCTCACTACATGTGCAGTAATCTAAGCGTCCGTTCCGTCCATTACTTGGCACATAACTGCCATAGATAACGGGCCCCGCCATAACTCCGCCCTATCTGAGGACCGCACTTATCATATTGTGTTAACCATCAGCGCACACCGCAGGTAGACCGCAACGCGCTGCCGCCTGCCGCCCGCCCGCACTGATCAAACCGCCCGCACCAGTCGTACTGCCGGCGAAAACATCATCTATTACACAGTCTCTTATTCGTTAGATTGTCCATGAAAGTATGTTTTACTGCTAATAGGACTATTTGCTGGACAGCAAATGCAAGAGGACCGTTAATTACGATATCAGCTTTGGTGGACGAAGTTACGGAATAAACGGAATTACGGAATAAAATGTAAGAAACTGATTTTTGTCTGTGGCGGAAATGTAAAGTAACAGATGATAATATCATTGATTAGTTGTGAACAGATTATTAAATAAACTAGTTGCAATGTAGGATTTTATGTTTTTGCCTTTATGTGTCTAAAATATTCATATAAAAAAGTCTGTAAATATCCATATCCAATAACATAAGGTTTCTAATTCACATTTTTTTTTATCAATCAATATCCAATATAATTTTATAAGAATAGTGTTTATATGTCAATAGTTTAGGATAATTACTTTTTTTTGTCATGGTTTTAAACCGGTATAATTGTGGATGATAAATATTTTTGTTTCAACAGACACGCATGATTATTATATTTTATATAAACTGGGATTGAATTCAAATGAAAATAATATCACATTCGTTTAAAAAGTTACCTGTTAAATGTAAGGTTTAATATTTCCCAAATTAATCAGTTAACTTAAAAAATTATCCCACTAAATACTAAATATTTATGCTCGCTAGCCGCTAGCAGTCAAACCCACGTAAACAGAGACATTTTTGCACGTGGGACTGGCAAAGCGAGTATATATTATGGTGGCAACAGTGGCCCAAGTACAGACTTACATGTCGTTTTAACTCGTTCACTATTTTTATGCAAATTAGGGCCCTAAAAGTTCTACACACGCTCGTAGACCTTTTTAGACTTAACACCCATTAGACCATCACATTAGATTAATATTAGGTTTAGTTAATTGCGAAGCCGCTAGAGGGAGCCCGTAAACTTTAAACGTATGTCGAGCAGATGGGGACACTTATTATAATGATTATAATATGTACGTTTACCCTGTAACTGTCCACTCTAACTTCGAATAATACAAAGCTCCCGGTCGGAGTAGACATTTTCTCGACTCCTCAATATTTAGGTATTGACGGGAGTGGTCAATGTTTGTATGATAAGATTAATTTTTCATTAAAGAGCTGATAAATTTAAAATAAGCAATGAAGTTTATACATTTCGGCAGGTCTTTTCGCCTCTGCCGCCACATTGATTAAGGAAATCCATGAATATGGATTGTTATCATATGGTGCTGCGTTGCTATCCCCGGTTTATTCTGCTTAATAACATTGCGAAAAAATATTAACAACTTTCTGAACCACATATTTTAATAGGAACTCTTCAAATTAACTACTTTTTCTTTTTTAACTATGTGCGAGACCTTGTGAGAGTAAACCCAAGCCCAGCAGTGGTACACTTGTGGGTGATGATAACTCTTGAAATTATGGAAAATGTAAATGTTCCTTATAGAAATTCTAAATCTCATTAAAATTGTTCTAAACCCCGTGTCACTATCGCTTGTGACTTAAAGTCATCACAACGGGTCCATTCGGCCGTTTGGTCAGATTTGTAGGTTATTGTCGGTCGGTAAATCCCCAGTTTTTAGTATATCTCCGGACTGACCGCAAACGGTATATCTCGGGTTTAAACTATTAACGACAGGGCTTATCCCTGCAGGGCCGAAAACCCTTAATTTAGAGCAATTTTACTCGTATTTTGAAACTTATTTCATCTGAATTTATGCTTAGAATTCCTTTGATTACCATGTTAGTCCAGTTACGGGATATCGATCACATAATAATCTAGAAATCTGGACTATACCACCATGATGCACCAGTGGTGCACATCCAGTCCTTTACTCTTTGGACTAACCAGTGAGATAGCATTTCGTCTTCACGTGGAACTGTAGCCTTTTGACAAGAGTCCATTACTTTAAAAAATACACTTATATACGTTAGAAGTATTATTTTCTCTTCGACCATCAAGTCGTCGATCTTTGATCAAGGTACCATCATCGTCATCATAACGACCAACTTAATTAGAACAACTATCCCGCTACTAGACATGACTCGCAGTAACAACAAGTGCAATTATATACATTTTAACACTTGTAAGGAGTTATCACTTTAGTCGTGTCTTAGATTTAATTTAGTTTTCATTAATTGATTGTAAAAGATTTCCCTTTGATATCACAAATGTATACCGAATCAGTGAGTAACATCGCTACACTTTTTAGTCGAAAATTGTCAGATGAATTGTTGAAACAATATCTGTGAACTCTTTACTGTTACCTATATCGATTTAATTTTTTTTTCAATCGATTTCGATTTACAATCCGGTTATTAAAACAGTGGTTTCAGAAATATCTGTGGATCTACAAACATACATATATTCCTGTTTGAATTTAAAAGCCTTAATAGATTGTAATATAAAATACAATTTTATGTGAATTTTTAAGCAAGAAATGAATGAAAAAAGTGATTATTTTACAGTTCCAATAATATTCCATACAAACCATTCAAATGAGTAATCTGTTATATTAATTCGTTTAAAAATAAAACTACCTTCTAGTTTATGTAGCGTGCATTTACAATCCCGAAATAATTTGTTGGACAAAACGTATTGTGAATGAAATAGTTTTATTCAAATTGAATTCCAAAGTTACAGTCACACGAGTTCCAACGTGTCCCATTACTTCCAGTCCCGCTGTCCGCAGCCCCAGCGATCCATCTCGGATCATTATTAATAGCAGCGTTGTTTTAATACTCGCGGTCCTTTCGACCGCGGTTCGGAACTTTTAATTGAGTAGAAACTGGGTAGGTTTGTCCACTGGCCATTATTAAAATAAGTTACAAACTCCTGTCTGTAATTCGAGTTTAGTTAATGCGACACTACACGCTTTGTAATAATGGCTAAAAATCGTAGACGTTATTTTAAGAATATTGGGTAGTTGTCAGATTGACAGATGAGTACGGGCTGATACTGTTAAGCCTCGTCTACACTACTCGCGTTGGCACTTCGGCTTACCTCGCCAAACTTTACCTTGCCTCGGACTACTTCTGTTTGTTGACGGTTTTTGTGCCCGAGTCAAAGGGTCTGAGGGGCTCATCGTGATGTTGAACGAGTATATAGTGACACACTTCGCGACTAATGTAGAGGAGGCATAATTAAAAACACTTGTAAAGACTGTCATATTACTAACAGTTATGTATTGTCACGATAGCCAAGGAATTAACAGGTCGAATGTGTACAGGGATACAGATTCGTGTCCATAAAATTAAAGAGTGCGTTACCCAAGCTCAAATCGATGATGACCATCATTCAGTCTTCGTCATTTATGAAAGTACTTTATCACTCTTTATCTATGTTTTACGTTACGTTCTTACTAATTTAACTAGTTGAAATCAAGCTAATAAATCGTTGTAAAATACCACACATCTCGCGCTGAGATTTGTATGTTGTGAATAGCTCGCGCGACCTCCACGGATTATTTTTACACTCACAAAACTTTTACCAGTATTTACCCCTTGAAGAAATGAATTTCAAAAATTCTGAAATATTTACTTTATTATAACAAATAAGAAGATTAAATTCCATGTTTTTATTAAAACAGACGACATTTATTTTTATAATACTTGTACAAATTTTACCTCTTTATTGAAAACATTTTTTTAAATTCCTTTCCAATACTTTTCCACGCTGTATAAAGAATTTCTGTACAAGCAAGGCTGGACATTACAACCTGAGTGGGATGGTACAACCTTCTACACCTGCTTGTTCTGTTATTAATCATGATCGGCCCCAATTTTACTTAGCCTACACCGGCAAGGCATTGCTAGGCGCTCCCATAACTATTTTTGTCACTCGTAAGTTTATATTTCGTGTACCTTACAACAATCTGCGATTAAAATGTGCAATGTTATACACTTTAAGACATGCGGCAACTCACTCCACCCAAATGTTTCGAATCAAATCGGAACATCATCAGGATAAGTTGTGTTAACGCCGATTTGTCTCGGAGTTATAATAACTTAATAACAATGTATTTCCACAAAATAACATCATCATCATCGTCATAACCCCAACTGTTGGGCACTGCTGGGCTCGGGTCTCCTCACATAAGGTAAGGGGTAAAGACCGTAGTCCACCACGCTGGCCAAGTGGTAGATTTCACATACCTTTGATAACATTATGGAGAACTCTCAGGTGTGCAGGTTTTCTAACGACGTTTTCCTTCACCGAAACAAGTGAAAATTTTCTTGTACACGCATATTACTTCTTAAAAATTTGAGGTGCAGGATTCGAATCCGGTATTATATAGGGTATAAACATGCTCCAAATAAAATACTTAAAATTAAACACTAACAGAGACCACGGATCGCAACCAATATTGTTTAAACATTAAAATTGAACTCGAGCTGAGATATTTCAATAAACGAAATTTTCTATAAGTAAATATTGGCGCAGCCACCACAAAGATTGGTTACAAAATATGAATAAAATACGAAGCGAGCCGCCGCGGGCGCGCGGTCTCTAAGGCTAGGGGCATATATACGCGCGGACTCGTACAATTTCGCACTTTAAAATGGCTTCACCTATTAACCAACACTGTGGGCCATGTTACGCCTACTACTTCTGTTAGTTATAAACTCAAATGTCGAAAATGATTATGCTGCTCGAAGTTTTCTTGAAGACTTTAATGTATCTTTAATGTGATTTTAAGTCGCCATTACACTTGCAAAGAATGTGTGACCATGGTTCTGGTGATTTTCGCCAGTTATTACAGTGACATTACTTTTATCAAGGGCTGGCTTTAATCGCTTACCTTTTCAAATGCAATGGTGTCGCTGACTTCACTCTTATCCCTTGAACTGAAATACTAAACATAACAGCTGATCATATGATTCTTCTTACAGCAACTTGGTTCGTAGTACACCTAATTAGTATATTGTTTAACATTCCCATGAAAAATGTAACTACTGATAGAATAAGTTATTATCAAGCAATTATAAAATCTCATATAGAATCTTAAAATCACCAGTGCGTGTTAAACTTGTTAATGTTTTCGAAATTTGAACATTATGCGGAGTGACACAAACGCGTATCACATATAACTGTTAATTTTGACACCCAATGTTCGTATTTGAATTTTATAATCACCTCCTAACAAATATTACAAATCGAAAGGCTATCAGAAGATATCGCCGGTAGATCGCTTGCGCTAAAATGTCAGTCTTAAGCAATATACAGATACAAGTTACCTTCTACTAGTCAAGGGCGAATCCGAAGGAGAGGGCTCAAATGATTCAAGTAGCTACAGCGATTAGTGTTTATTGAAAATATAGGAACCGGGCATCTTAAAGCAAACAATTAAGTTTCGCCGTAGTGTGTATGACAAAAGCATATTTTGTCCAACACATAAACAATACCAATATACCTAAGATAAGATTCGTGTCCCTTACCAACTATACTGATGACGGACTAAAAGTCTGTCGTGTGTACCCGCTCTTGTCAATTAATCTATGACGCTCCAGTGTGACCGTACCCTTAGCATAAGTTTTATTAAAACAAAGTAATCCTTTGTATCGTGTTACCGAGGATCATTGTAGAGTTTCCTTCGGTAGTCGATCTCGCGAATAATAGTGTTTGCTTTCAGTTCGCCGGGAGGGAACGAGGAGCCAGCTCATATTTATTTACCCTGAACATAATTATAGGAGGCTATTGTTTTGGGATGTAAAGTTCTCCCATCCTCGAATTCGAGCCTTACTTTATGGTTCAACAAATTGTTTTAGATTTTTTGTTATCTAACGGTTTGTGTTAATTCTAAACGCCGTATTCTCAAACTATACTGTGAGGTCTCATAGTGAATTAGAAAGGAAAAAACTATTATTCGTCTTGTTCAAGAATTGTCCAAGAAACTCGAGTGAAGTAAAGGGGAATACGAACAATCAATCCTCTCTTTCTATTTCACTGTGAGCTCTTATGGGATTGTTTGTGAATACGGGGATAATTCGACAAAGTTATCCAACAACGCTCGAGGTAGTTAGCTTGGTTATCGCTAGTAGTAAAAATTGTTTTCAATTACGTACTTCGGAAGTATGTAAAGCCTTGGGCCTGGTTGTTATCTTTAAATAGCAATCGATAAGTTACATCGAGAACCTTGGATTGGTAAAAAATCTTTAAACCCTCCACCAAACCGCATTACAGAAGCATAGTAAAGTTTGCTATAGGTATGGTTATTTTGTCACGGATTACCATGAATGTGAGGGGATACTGCAGGCATTTTTCTGATCCAAAAACAACCTCACAGGATATGAATCAGACACAGCGCACAACCCTGCGATACGCAGGTTTCCTCCGGATGTTATTTTTACATTTGTTATATGATAGTTTTAAAGATCATTTGTTCTCGGCCGGTTGCTTGTGATGGATATTTATATGTGTCCATGTCGCACACAACACAAGGATTGAAAGGGTAGAAGTGAGCATGGACATATTGTTACTTAATATGTTTATACTTTAAAATAACATAATTTGATATAAATAGTAGATAGATAGATAGACATGGCATTCCTGCTAATTGAATACATGTAATTGTTCAGCAAGTACCAGAGTCTATTCCTGACTGAAGCCAATTTTAATTGAGCAGATACATATTTCTCTCCAAAATTGGTTACTTTAAGGGCGTAATTAATTGTATCTCTTGCAGCCATGGAATTGATAAAATGATGTACTATATAACTTAATATACGTCAAGTTATTTATTTAATGTAAATATTTATGTTCCCTACTGAGTATAATGTGAGAATCTTCAAAAGGAGAGTCAATAGGCTCTTAATAAGTTAGTGTGCACAACATCATAGACTACATCGCCACTTACCATCAGGTGGGATAGTAGCTAAGCACTGACTTAACGTACATAAAAAAAAATGTAATATTATGTGTGTATATATTACAGATTAGTCTATAGGAAAGCAACTCATCTATATTTATGTTTCACTTGTTACAATCCATACAGTTTGTATTCAGCTCATTGTGTATTTGTTGAATAATTATAATAATTGTTGCCACGTGCCACTCACTCACCATCACCCTGGGTTTGACTGGTAGAGAAGGCCACTAAGCGTAAGTCCACCCTTTGTAAAAACCTGCTTAGTTGTAACACAAAGAATTAAGACCTAACATGAGTGTTTGTCCTTTATAATGATATTAATATAAGCCGATTCGCACCAAGGAGCCAAAACCTTTCAGCTACGAACGTCTGAATCAAAATACTTCAATCTTCCGCTTATGAAAATATCATGACAAATTTACCTCTATTTACCACGCGAACCGGTCATCCGTCAAAGGCCGAAGATTAAACCGCTCCTATTCACTCGTTCCCGGTCTTTCGAGGGGAGGATTTAATAAGGAGCGGGTAAGGTTTGGGGAATACCGGAAATTTGCTCTTAGGATGAATAGCCCCAAGATTTTGGGGCAATATCGGCTTCCCTAAAGAATATCTGCGATCCTTGTTAAGTACGGGAGTATACTGCGGTGTTAGGGGCTGCTTTGTGGCCGCGTATCAATCTAAAATTGTTAGAGAATAAGGGAATAAAAAGGGAATTTTATTTGATAGATTGGACACATGTGTAGTCGAGGACGAAAGATACATTAAAATAAAAGATAAGATCCCGATATTACTTTTTTAATGTCAATAGGCGACGAATGAGGTAACGATGGGAAGTGGCTACCACAGCCATACTCAGAACTTCCAATGCGTCGCCAGCCAAGAAGAGACAAGAAGGAAGACACGACGAGTTATTTGGCAGCGGACTCAAGTAAGATCGTGGTAGCTAACTAGGGAGCTTCATTGAGAAATAATCTTGCTATAATATTAATCAATGAATATTAACATTGATAATAGAATCCATCAAGTGGGTCAACTTAGAAGTTCACACGATACATCATATTTTACGAAACTATAACGTTCCGTATGAAATTGAGGTCAGTGTTCTAAGACGCAATAAAACTTAATGGCGTGATATACTCATATGTTCGAAAGTAGGAAAGGACTATACTTCTATTAAAGATTGGCCATCGTCATGGCTTGCAACCATTCTACACCGGTATAGCTGCACAGGACTCTAGTCATAAAAATAGTAACAGAATACTCTCCTACAATCCATCAAATGTTTTTAGTTTAATACAAGAAAATTATATGCAGCTTTACGTAAGATACTGTGTAAACACGAGGTCAGTCAGGTAATTCACTATTTAATTAATTTGGTATTTAATTTTCATATTTGTATGAATTATTAATTCATTACATAATTAATTTTATGTACGTAATGTATGTGTTAAATGTGTTTTATAATGTGATAAAGTGGTACACGTTACCATGAAGGATTACATTAATATTCTCCATCAGGTGGAGTTGTAGTCAATCATCAGTTTTAAGTATCAAGTAATATGTCGTAATAAGGTCCACTGCAGGGCACAGAACCCTTTGTTACCCCAAGGTCTTCAATATGGGGTAGGTTAATTCAATTTCATTATGTTTCAGTTAATTCAGTTTCATTAATTTAGTTAAATTTCGATTAGATTATCTCTCATAATAACAACTGGTAGGTGCGTCTTACGGAACTTTCGAAGCACTGAAGACATATCACACCTGAGAAATCACCTAAGAACACCGACCCTGGGAAACAACTCAATTAGCATCACTATTGAATCGGCCCCTCCTCATTGATTTCCGGGAATATCTTAGTATTTTGTTCGTTATACTCATTTCGTCGTCCTCGTCAAATTCGAACCTTAGACCACGTGTTCAGTCAGTATCCACTTCGAATATGGTTGATCTGATGAAAAATAGGTCTCGTGGGCATCTAGTTGAAGAGTAGCTTGGAGCATCCGTCGATTACACTCAATAAAACACACATGGAACCAGGTTCCTCGCAAAGGTCAGGATAAATTAAAACCAAATAAGCCATGTCAGAATAGTATTTATTTAAAGAAGCCTTCTTCCAAGCATTAGATATAAAAAAAGAAGTGACATTTTAGTAAACCAATAATGGAGGGAAAATTGATTGTGACAGTAGACGACAGATAAAATTACAGGGATATTTCTAAAAAGCGAACATTTAGTAATCTACACTGACAATTAGATAATCTGTAAAGCGAACCATTTTTTACGCCATCATTGTACGCCTCCATTTTTATGTATTTTTTTATGACTATTGACAAACGAGCTGCCAAGTGACTTGATGGTAAGTGGAGTAGTCACCCATTGACACTAGTTACACCAAGGTATCATTGATGCGTTACCGGCCAAGATAGAGAAGGGAAGATGCAAGGAATGAAGTAGTCTTCTAACCGACGTATCATTTGGCAAATCACACATGTAAGAAGGTGGTAACTAGCAGGTTCCATGTAAAGATGCTATTGCTACCAATAGTACTAATCACTTAATTCCATAATAATATTATAAATGTGAAAGTGTGTTTCTTTGTTTGTCCTTCTTTCACAGCGCAACGGAGCGTAGCTATTATATAATTTTTGGCTTGGAGATAGCTGGGAGGACGACGAGTGCATTCTAGTATAAAATAACTCATTTTTTTTTATTGTATTACTATGCAATATAATTATATTTGGAATTAAGATGGCACTTATGTATTTCTGGAAATTATTCTCATTGTATTTTATTGTGAAAGTGTTAACTTTGTAACCACTTACAAATTACAAATTGTAATATACAATTAATAACTAGCTGAACCCTGAACGCGTTGCTACGCCAATAACTGAAATAAATTCTTTGGAATGACAGTGGTGCCACGCCACTTGTCGAAAATTGGTCGTACCAACTTAGAAACCTTCGTGGGCTCATACACAACAACTTTGCTAAAGATCAT
>DWPA01001691.1:0-17737 GCA_018251375.1 Calpodes ethlius | reverse complement strand
GGTGTAATCTGAATATTACTTTTCATTGCTTATATATGTTGTCGATTGTACCTAACGTATTTTGAGTTCTGTTTAAATTGTGATTCAAATCAGGTTATGTGTTATAAAATTGTTTTTATATTTAAAATGTCATTTCTGACCCAAAAATATATATTATCAATACTTGAAGGAAAAATCTGTGTATCTCTATTCTGTTTAACTAAGGATATTGCAATTTCATATAACTTACAAATGGATAGGCACATACGTCGGCTATTCTAAAAAGCCTTTCTTTCTATACAGTGTCGTTTCTCGTGAATAATATTTATAGGTACAGTAAATACAGCTGGCGCATAGCACCAATTGGCATTTCATTTCCAAACAGTAAACAAACAGTACGCGAGCAATTTCATTGCAAAAGGCTCAGCTCGATGGTATCCGCGCGTGCATGTTTATGTAGCGATTGTAGCGAAATGCGATTAATATTGTTTTGTCGATGCCTCTCTGTTTGAATAGTTTGCGCGCATTATGCAGGAGGGAAACACTTCATTATTTTTATTTTTAGAACAAATATGCATTAAAACATATTTATTTTTTAAAGTTTCTCTTTGAACTTAAATGTATGTATTGTTACGTAAAATAAAGCTTTTTTACTCTTTTTATGATATTTAGAGCAGTTGCGGATTTGAGTTTAAATGGTTATTTCAACAATAAAATATGAAGTGAACAGAATATAAAATGTAAAAATGCTTTTCTCAGTGTTAAAAATATAAAACCTCGTCAATATTATTGTCATTTTAATAATTTTCAAAGACTAACTTAAGTATTAACAAACTAAATAGCAGATGGAATACGGTATGGTAAGTTTGACGGCAGATTATGTATATCCGTAGCTCAAGGAACGCCACGGGGGCCTTAGTGAGTTACAACAAAGCGAAGATGGTTAGTTAAATAGCTCTCGAATAGTATACTCGACCAGTATAGGAAGTTTTTTAAGGAAGCTCATACTATCTCAAATATATATTCACGTTTTTTAAAATATTTTCTTCGGTTAACAAATGATATTTAAATTCAACACACATATGCAACATAACGAACATATTATACCAAACTACGAATTAACAAACAATACTATGCGATCTCACAGCGAAATAAAAAGATAGGATTGATTTTTTGTATTCGCATCCACTTCACTCAAGTTTCTTAAAAAGTAACAAAGATGAAGATATGAATATGAACAGTTTATCTTTACTTTTTATTTGACTGTGAGATTTAATAGTATCGTCTGTGAATACGAGGGTGAGTCAACTGGTGTTAAGTGGTCATCCCCACCAATGGATATCAATAACAATGAAGCCATTAATAATGCGATCGCCCCAAGCTATAAAAGAAAAGAAAAAATAATTAGCTTTTAAGTCCCAGATCCCTAGCTGGAATACGACTAATTCTGTGGCTAACTTAAGCTAAAAGGTATTAGCTAAGTAGACAGACTTCATAGAAATAATACTAATTAATATCTATGCCGATGGTTTTCTCTCGTTTGAAAAATCCAGGAGCATTTATTATTTTAAAAGGAAACACTTTATTAAAATAGTTATTCATATTTTGTGTCAATATCGTTTAGCGGATTAAAAAATATTATTCAGCACTGTATTATTATATAACTGTAGATCCAAAACCGTTGAACAGTCATTTGTTTATCCTATTATCCATTTATTTATTTTAAAGGCACCTATAATTGAAAATATAAGTCCTGTTTCTATACCCTGAAAATTAAGAAACAAACCGGTTTGCACTGGAATAATCCAGACCTTTATATAAATAAAGGTCAACTGTATGCAATATTTCAAATATTTCGCTCGGGTTTAAAACGTGCTATGACATGTCAGTTAGGTCTACAGTTTTTATAATCATAAATATAAGTTTCGTAAAACAATAGTTTGAGGTTGTAAGAAGTATAAAATAATATATATATTATTTTTTTAATTATTTCCTGTTGCTTTGTTTTTGCGCACAAGAATTTCACTCAGGCGTAAACATGTGTGCTTTGTCGTAGACATTTCGACTTGTCAGTTGTTAAATAATGATCGTCGCCTTATCAATTTAATATTGCGCACCAAACTTACCTGCTTTCATTGCGCAATCTAAACAAAAGCTTAATAAATTTATTTTACCTCAACACACTCGCATTATCTACCTTAAAATAATTAGTTACACGAATTTCCCATTCGGAGAAAGTAACTTTCGCTACCAGTAATTAGGCACGGTGAAAAGTATCTGAATTTGAAACCCGAAACTACAATGAAATAACCAAACTTCTGGCTATCGTTAAACGGGTACAAAATTTCATGTTCGTGTAATGGAAAAGGATGGAGACCCCCCACGGGTATACTACGTGCATGTTTACGTACAACGTAATCCAATTAATATTTGCTATGCTGATGTCTCGCCAGGTTCGACATTGGTCGTGCAATACGACAGGGACCAATTTAATTGGCAGCCAACTTGCCAGTTATTTGTGGTTGTAGAAATGTTGGCCTATTGGTTGTTGGCTGTATGGCCACTAAAATTTTACAGTTTATATCGTAAAAATATACAGAATAATCTATTTGTAAATACTGATTAATAACACTAGTCTCGGTTATAAAATATTTGCTACGGTATACATTCATCAAAACCAACAACGCTATATCCAAAGAGTTAAATTTACAGAAGGACCCAATGATAATATTTTAGTCGTCACAAAAATCTGGAGACCGGGGATCTAGGCATCAGTGATGGGGTATCCCCATGGCGCAGCTAAGTTTTATACATCTTCGACTTAAAGTCATTATACCTAATATAACAAACATCCTGCCGAATAAGGAAGAATACAATAACGTCAGAACTCTCTGTTGGATATCTCATCTAATGACGTCATAAACTCAATTGAACGTTAAAGGGCCTCATGTACGGTGGTAAAATTATTCACCAGCCTAAGCATTGTCTTGGCCATGAATTGAGCAAGCAAGCTAACCGTGGATCACCGTCGCCCACGGATATCAGCAGGCTTAAGATACTATAAATATTACCAGCGAAGAGAGAAAAAACAAAATAGAAATAAAGCTCGTGTTAAAACACGATGAGTCGATTCAAAGTTGATTGTAATAAAAGGGTGATAGTAATCATATTATTGAGAAATACTTTGGTATATCGATTGTAGAAGATAAACATGCTATTTACATACCTATCATTTTTAGAGGGACAGTTTTTGTTCATTCAAAACTTCCACGCATTTTGACTTAATACAAATAAATAAAATAGACAAAAAAATAGCTACAATGGATCAGATGTCGTCGCAGTGTTGGGATTTATGACCCTTGTTCAATTCATAAATAATAACTTAACACTATATAATATACAAAAATATACCTAAATTATACGTAGAGTTTCAAGTAATAGTATCTTGAAGTTTTTAATCAATAAAAAGTGTGCTTAAAAATGGTAGGTCTGTAATTAGTCTAATATGCCATTAATATACAAAACTGCCAATTAACACGAAAATAAAAAACCGATCTTTGCATTTAACTCTTTGACTGTACAAATATTTACGAGTACCAGGAATCAAATCCCGAGCAGTGAGCCGAACGACGCGACGGATAATTTTATTTCAAATTGCTTTTTTTCAATACAATTCTTATTTTTATTCATACAGGAACGAGAACAATATTTTTTGAATCAAACTAACCTAGTTCGGTGATAAATTGGCTATAGGAATTTGTTGACTAAGGACAGTTTTGTATTTATAGTTATTTTTAAAACAAAAACCATTGCCAGTGACTTAGTCAATCTTTATTGTCCATATCTTCGAACTAGCCAAATAACAAACCATTTATCATCAAGACAAATATCCAAAATTGTATACTTTGCATAAAAGTAAAAATACGAAATACAATATCAAGTTCAAAAGATATTGTATTTTTTTTGTAGTCAGTGCCATTAAAACCGTGCGAATATATCGGATTATACCTGGGTTACCTAATGGTAAGTGGTCATCATCGTCCATGAACACCAACAAGTACTTTCTGTTATGACCCGTTACATGCAAACTCACAAATTTACCTCTCTATAAGTAGAGATGATTATCAAACAAGTTAGGGTATCAGTTATAAGGATATATCCGAAAATACATTTACAGCTTCCAATAACGTTGCCTCGTCCGATTTTAGATCAATAAAAACTGACTTCCTACATTTTAATCTCACCTGAAGATGAAAAGAATTCTTATTTGGAACCAATCGGAAGTCCATTCCGTACCGATAGAGTGAAGTACAAAGAGTAATTGAAAACGAGTCTCGCGATGTCTTTTATTCGACTCCCTCTAATGAGACCAAATAACAAAGAATACTTTAGTGGTGAAAGCTGACAAATTATTTAATATAGGTGGTCATTGCCAGCAATGGAATAGAGTAACGTGATATCGACGAAGCGTTGCCAATAATTTACCAACAAAACTTACCTGACTCTCCAAAAATCACAATAACAATGACGCATCAGATCATTGCTGTTAGAGGACAGTACCTACTCAAAAAATATAATTTTACTATAGTTTTTCACCTAGAAATTCACAGTCTCACAACCTCGCTTTGGGATTTTCTGTGTCCTGGATGCCCTGGACGACAAACAAAATTTAAACCGAAAACAGAAAAAACAACCCAGAATATTTTGTTTGACACGGATCGACATCGTAGTGAACCTTGTGTAGCTCAGAACTCTTCAATATTTTCAAGATTCTAAGAAGTCTGCTACCTCAAATATGACCAGCGATGTAGATTAGGTCTGTGTTAGGAATTCCAAAGATGTTGATAACGGTTTCCCAGTGGTTTACTTACCTACATGAAAAATATACTTTATGGTCGATGAAGTCTAACAATCAGATTCTTATTAATTGGTATTAACACACATTTTTATTTGAAACTTTTAAGATACTGTATAAGTTTTGTTACTTGTAGCAAGTTGCTATAAGAATGTATATTATTTTAGTAAAAAATATCATTGTAATACTTTAAAAACCTCAACAAAACGATAAACGCATTAGTTACTCTGGCAAGAAGAAAAAAACAGAAATTGGATTTTTGAAGTAATTTAGCAATGAGGGTCTGAGGTAATAGTTAATTTTAGAAAAGGGGTCTCTTGCCCGAAATAGTTTCACAATCCCTAGTCTAAATCCATCTGTTCGTGAGACTAAGTGCTCCGAATCCTAAATAGCCCATTATGAAATATTAACGTAATATTTCCACGTAGACAATATATTGCTGAGTAAAATGTTGTTTATTCTTCAGTATTCTTCACTGTCACAACACTCAGACGAAGAATGTTTCAAGGAATAAAATAATTTACAAGAGAATCATGCAGGCATTTAATTGTTCTTGTTTGTTTGTTTTGACGACAATCCTTTATGTTTCAACTTGTACTTATTTCCAGTTTTGTTTATATGAAAGTAGCATACAAACATTTATACATGTACATTTGATTAATTCGGTTGATCTTTAACCCTAGATAAATCTCTTGATCATGGAACTTGGTAACAACTTTATAAATTAATTAATTTAGTAAATTTTGTGGTGTTCACCATTGTGTTATATCGTCTGGAGATAGCCCTGATTGTAGAATTAGGACTAAAGAACTGAAGCTAGGTGTAAAATTTGAAACTTAATACGTAGGATAAGATTGTACGGCCAAATTTAACCAAAAAAAATACTAACATACATTATTACTTTGATCTATACAAACACGATATAACAAAAAAACTAAATACATAGCCAGAATACTCAAGAAGTACCTGAAACTATTTTTTTTTTTGAATAAACAACCTGGATTTTCCACCTTCCCACAGACTATTAACATTACTTTACGGAAAGAGGATTTTCAGTGTAGTCCATTCGCGTTATAGCACCGCAGTGCATATTATAAACCTACGTTGTGTTTCCGTCAGTACATATATTGTTAGTTATTATACTATCCTTCCGGCGCAGCGCAAATAATTTTGAACATTGCGTTATATTATAGCTGAAAGGAGACTATAAAATAAAGCTTAGTACTCTGATAGTCATATCACATTCAAAATTGTGATGTAAGTACGTTATAACTTTCTCGGTTCATTGTTGTCACAACTTATTGGGGTATTGATTATATGCAAATAAAATTACAATTAAACATTTTCAGGGTTAATAACCTTTTATCAGATAGTGCCAAATGTATGACGTAAGCGGAATAAATTAATAAGTACATAATTTGTCTTTTTATAAACCTATATTTCGAAAAACGAGTATTACACTTTAATCGAGGAACTTTAAAGTAATATATATGAGTAATTTTAATAAAATTTTTGTTAGGCTTCCCGAAGTATATTTATAAATAAGCTTTATTGATCCGAATTCCAAACATCCCCTAATCCGACGCTCGACGTATAATATATCAAACGCGACAATGAAACACTACGATGACATCTAAAAATCATTCAACACTAATCACAAACATTTATTAAGTGCATACAAAAACTGGTGTCCAGTAAATCGTTTTAATCGCTTGTAAATCGGAATAAACTGAGCCGGGTCGTAAATAAACCAGTGTCGGGAGCATAAATAACGCCGTTGCGTCGAATTGATTCGCAATTTGCAATCCCATTGCGACTCCCAAACTAATTTGCGGGGGATTACTTAGATAGTGCAATTTACAATTTAGGGTACGTAAACGTTTCCTAACCTTCAATGTGTCAAATGTAACGTTTGATCAGGTTTATACCGTTACCCGTAGGTTTAAGGACTGATTTAGCTTGAACGAAGGTATTTTTTTTTTGTTTATTTGATATGTTTTTTTTTTGACCTAGGGTTGCCTGGAAGAAATCGCTACATAGTAATAAGGTTACTCTTTGTACTGCATTTTCCTTTTTCATAACGTATTGTTTTCATTAGTTTGTTAAACTTACAATAAAGTGAATAAATAAAATACAATAGATGTTCCTACATATAAATACGATAAACTTTTTCAGATTTTCAGATCGAATATATGATTGTCACATCGAACTTTAAATTATCAGATCGAATATTCTATTTTCAGATCGAACATTCGATTTTCAAATCGATCTTTTGATCGTCTATTCTCCAATGTAGAAAAAACTTATGTTACATCAATGTATGTGACAAACTAATATCAATTCGCAATGTTTTTAATCTATTAATATTTTAATTCGAATCAAATATTCTAAGCTAAATTAGAACCACTTCCTGTTATACTACGAAGATTTAATTAATTAGTAGCGTGTGTATATGATTACTGCTTGAGATAAGGAAGGACTCAGTACGATTATATTTCGGTAAAACCAACAAGTTCAAGAATTACTCATAATTAAAATTGTTACGAATTTTAAAAACCTGAATATTTTTAAATATATAATTCTATTACGTAGACAGACACTTCAATTTTATTTATTGGTTAAAATTGGGGTGGATTTGGAAAGCCTCGCACGTTTCATACAAGTCTGTTGTCTTATGTTATCCCAGACAAAAATGAGTGTAGTCGCCAAGGGATGCTATTTAAAGATCCCCTTCCTAAGGGGTGCAATAAGTGGAAGTTTTAAAATTTGGCTGCAGAGGGGTATTACATAAATAAACAGGCGAGGGTGTTGCTGAAATGCCATGGTTTTATTTTAAGGAATACCCGCTTTTGTATTATTTTACTCTCGTTATTTTGAAGGCGTTGCGTTGTTTGGAAATGAGAATTTGTCATGAATTAGTTTGATTTTCTTGGAGAAATAAATACTTTGCGTGTTTATTGAAATTTTAAGCTGATATTCTACTAAAAATGTACGAACTAGCGAGGCGATGCATAGAAAACAAACACCGATAGCATTACGTCACTATGCGGACGAAAAATAAAGTAATCTTATTAGTGATTTTGTTCCTCGCACGCTGCCTCTTTACCTCGCACATCTCTGGTACTGAAAAGCCTTCGCAACAGGAAATACTTTAAAAATCATATAAAACATTTTTTTTCTATAAATAAGCAATGCGATATTCACCTAAATCTTTATAACTTGCAATGACAACATTATCATCACTATAATACACACATTAGCCAAATTTGCCTAATGGCACAAAAGGCTCGTACACAATGTACAAAGCGCGTAAAATGAAATACTCAGGATACCCTAAAACACGTCATTAATTATTACGAAACATGATTACCGACGCTTTAAAGCGTCATGTACTGCGACATTGGCCGCTTCTTTACTAAACGACACGACTACGACATAATTGAATTTATAATTATTATTAATTAAGTGCTCTCACAACACAGTTATTAAATGTTGATGTTACTTAAATTTAACACTAATATTTACTGCTGTTAAGGTGGTCTTTGGTTTTGGCTGTCACGAGGATAATGTCATGTCCAGCAGAGAACTTTTAAAGGCTGATAGATAGATAGGTAGAAGGTGGTCTTTACGTTTCACGCAACTCGCACGCACACGTGGAAGTTTCTCTGTGTACAAAATATCAATAAGAAAAAAATTAATAATGCTTCTAATTCATACCACCACACTAAGATTCTCTATGTTGTAGGTGTCACAAAACATTTACAAACGCAGAAACACACATTTTAAATACAAACGTGTCACGTCGTAAGTTGTAACCATGGTCTATATAACTCAGTTAATATATCGGTAAAAATACGTACCGTGAGTACCCTTTATGTGTTTGCAATAATATAAGTTCAAAAATACAAGAACACCAACCCAACCAAGAACGGAAATTTAAGCTCATCATTCAAATGCCTGCCTCGCCGGGAACTGAACCCAGGACTTATTGTATGTTGGTCCGGTATGCTAAACATTGCGGCACTAGAGTCGTCATATATAAATTGTCGTTGTCGTATCGTCCAAAGAAACAGCGGCACTTTAATTATCGAATATGAGCCAGTTCCTTTATTGTTAATATCGTCGCAACACATAGTCACATTATATGGCTTAGTTCTACTTTCTTAGTGGCCAGCAGGTATTAAGGCTGTAATCCTATTACAAAACGTGTCAATTTGTATGTTAGTTACACTATCACACAAAAATAGATGAATAAAATTTTATTAAACTTTGCACACACATAGTTCATAAGCTGATGTATGACAGTATATAATAAATATTCTATTTATTGATAATCTCTGGTTTTAGAAAGTAAAACAATAATAAACACTATGACTTTTTGACAGTAAAAATACTACAAAGTTAATTATCACTTGCTTCGGTGAAGGAAAACATCGTAGGAAACCTGCACACCTGAGAGTTCTTCATGTTTTCAAATGTGTGTAAAGTCTACCGATCTATACTTGGCCAGCGTTGTGGACTACGACCTTTACCCATCACTTCATGAGAGGAGATCCGGAACCAGCAGTGACAGTTATGGGTTGTGAAATGATGATAAAGAAATTTTAAGTGAAATAAAATAAAAATTTCATTAATTGAATAGATTTATTTTTCTTCTGATTTGAATTATAACAATAATAAAACACCACCTAACAGAATCAGAATCCGTTGCGTCTAATAATACCTAATCTACTATAGGATTCGGATCTGTATCTAGTCATAGTATAGGGGACACTATAATCACAAAAAGGCATTGCCTTTTTTGTAACCACTGGATAAAAACACATTCAAATAGCTACATCTAGTAAAACATTGAGGTTTGGTCTGAAAAAACCCAAAACCATTTTTTCGAAATTTAAACGCATTTACACATAAATATTGCAAGTGTCAAACTGCGAGTGAGGAATATTCCCCAATATTCCTCTATTGTGTTACAAAGTAGATCGCGCGTTTCCCGTGGGAATGCGGTTCGGAAAAATAATTTACGGTTATAGGAATTTCATTTTGAAGTTGGATGGAAACAATGATGTTTTGTGAAACAAGCAGATTTTTATGGATCAAACTTTGCGACGATGACATAAATTGTGTTATTTATTTTTAACTGGGATAAGCTTTAACCGTCCGAGTGGAAATTATACACCATTGTAAACAACAATGTAATCACGCAATATTACCAACTAAGTGGACTGATCTAATTCAAGCCACTACTGAATGCAACATATTTCAGTATATAGCTTAATATTGAAGCTGTGGACACAATACGTATTATATATCAAGTTGAGAATATATTTAATAAAAACGATATTAGGTAGAGCGTTTGCAGAAAGTAACCGAAGAGATTAGGGTGACGCAAATAAACAGAGTTCTACGAATAATACAATATAATACGAATAATATAATACTGCTCGAATATTCACTAATATGCGCATTTTCACTAACGGGCAGAATTAGAAACATATCACAAACAAAGTAATCCTTTTAAATCTTAACCACCTAAGGAATATTACTCTATGAACATCGTCAGCGTAGCTTGTCCAATAAAGACGAAATAATTTGCAATGAAATGTCATTTAATTTACTACATAGGTACAACCAAGAAGACAAGTGACTAAATGGTGAATGGTCACGGCTATGTATGAATATTTTTGATACAAATTTGTTTCACTGTCCTGACCTAGATCAGTCTATAGCCAAGTCGACAACCATTTAGACCGCTCCTTTGGATCGCATTCCAACCGCGTTTAATCGACGTGCAGTGAATCCAGTGTGGACTCAATTTATTAGTTGTATTATAAAAAAAGTAATAAACATACGAGGATAATTTATTTTACTCTTTGGGAAAATACTGTTCATGATGTAAATACGATACTATATGGAGATACTTTGACTAGTTTAGATCAGACGTGTGATCGCAACTTCGTAACCAATGACATTATCTTCGGTGCTCGAAAACATTTCCTTTTAATTTTTCATAGACTATTATTTCTGTTTAAGATCTAAACTTCTAATATAATCATAAATTTGTTCTTCCAACACATTAGCAATTCCTTTAATGTTGTGCGTCTTCATGTGTCAATATAATACTATTATCATTCTATCTCGCTCGTACAAATTGGTAGCAAGACTCCGTGACGGACTGAAATAGAACGTCCAGTACGTTAGTGCTAGTCCTATGATAACAATGTCCACTCGGTATTGGACGTCCGGAAAGGGATGTGCTAACAGCGCGATGCCGCAACCGGAATCACTGTTTGCGACGGTATCCGCTACATAATGCAGTAAGAACACACTTACCATGGTGATTATTCATTTCATGTGTATGACATGATGTACGAAAAGTTTATTTACTAGCGAGGTCGATAATTCGATCGAACTGGTATACAATGATAGTCAATCGGTCATCCGAGCTTTGCTCGTTGTTTTTTTTAGTACATCATGTTTTTATGGAATTATATTTACTTATGATAATGCTAATTACTTACTGATGAAGTATGAATAATATATTTTGATCTTACCGACATAAATAAACATAATTTTTTTTCACAAAAAGAAGGAACTCGAAAAAAGAGAAAAAATAAAAGAAACAATCGGACAGAGATTTGAACCCGTGTTTTCTGCGCTTTATAGCGCACTTTTTCCTGACCGAACTATTCTAACTTGGAAAATGGTGGCGAAATCTAGCTTTGTATTTAAATGATATTGTAGGAGGTTTTTATTGAATGAAAATACGGTTAAAACGACATTTTCTGGAAATAAAATCTAGGTAGATCGATTAATCGCCCCCGAAACCCCCTGTGTATAAAATTTCAAGAAAATCGTTGGAGCAGTTTCCGAGATCGTTGATCGTCGACTTAATATATATGTTATGTTGTATTACGTATACGTACGTATATTAAAAAATGATATTTACTGTGATCGTTTAAAGATATTAGATAATATCAGCATGTCATGTCCTTGTAAATTTCGTCATGGAACATGATTGACATCGTTACAACCATAAAATTTTTAGTTGCGTTTGTAAACATAATATTTAATTTTTAGTTAATACATGTTCATTTCAAATTAATCCGTGAAATATTGCCGTTTAGGTTGCATTGATAAATATATCCTGATATTTAGTTTAATCCGCTCTTAGATTATATTCTTATTAGCGTACAACAGTAGTAAATAATGTATGACGATTTGAGTTCGATACGTTGCAGTCTTCTGGTTGAAACAGTTATTTAAACAAACGTCTAGTAATTTCATTAAATGTCACCATTTATTTAATCGTCTAGTTGAATTTTAATAACATTTCAAGCATCCAATAATATTGCAGAGTGTAAAGTTTGAAGTGAACGATTGAAGTCACTTGATTTTTTTTTACCGTTGCAGCGCTATTTTTCAGCCTAATTCTAAAAAAAATATATGAATTAGACTCAATAAATTTCAATTACTAATCAATTGAAATGTAAGAGCAAAATACATTAAACTGATTTATCTCCACATACTTATATGTAGATAATATTATTATATATTTAACCAAAACGTTTAACAACTGATAGCACAGGAAGTTATTTATTAAATAGATATAATAACCAAATATCTAGGAAGCATGATGCAACTCTAAACATATATTTTTTAATTTCAATTGCACACACATTGTTATTCCAAAGCTAACTTAGTAAGTGTACAGAAATCCAACTAAGTACACTTAATGGCTACAGGAAGCGGAAGTGCCATCCATGCAGTCGCGCGACCGGATGGACTGTTTGCGTCAACATCCGTTAGACAGTTCGGACAATAGCCGCATTTATGGAATAACTGCAACTATACCTAATTACTGAAGTAATTAACTATTTGTTAAGAAGAATTACTTACTCCACTTTATTTCGAATCCCGTTCATTAATTGATTAAAAACATCGATTTGAAAACAAAAAAAGTACTCGAACACAAAATTAGTTATTAAAATTAAATTAAAAAGCGAAAGATAAAGTTTAACATCAATTTAAGACCATTAAATTTATAATCTTGAGATAATTAGGGAATATACAAAGAGAGTTAAATGTTTCATTATAATTTGTATTATGAACCTCACAGGGCAGGATAATACACTTGAGGTATTTACGTATATATTTCTTAACCTACATATTTGATTTTTAAATTTAGAATTCATATTCCACTTCGACAATATAACTGGTAGTCGAATATAATATAACGTATTTCTTTGCTTGTTTATTCTTCTTTCACGGCGCAACGGAGCGTCGTTATGTTATGATTTTTGGTGCAGAGATAATTGGAAAGGTGAAAGGGGTCATAGGCTACTTTTCACCACGAAAGCCATCTCATTTCTGTGGGAAGATCTATTGCGATATATGTTTTAGTCAAATTCAAGAAAGTGTCTAACAAGAAAGCAGTGGCAACCAAGGGTAGAAAGGAAACGATAACCTTTTTATTGCTATTCTTTATACCCATAACTGTCCCAGCAGGGTTCGGTTCTCCTCTCAATGTGAAGGATACAGGCCATAGTCAACTACGCTGGCCAAGTGCTGTTTGGTAGACTTCATTCACCTTCCATAACATAATGGAGAACTCTCGAGTGTGCAGGTTTCGTCACGATGTTTTTCTTCACCGATGCGAGCGGTAATTAACTAGTAATACGCACATATCTTTTTGAAAATTAAAGATGCGGGCAGGATTCAAACTCACGCCCACCTTTGGGATACCAATATTCGAACCACTGGGCTATTAAGTCAGATGAGACCATAGGGTCTGATACTCAAAATGTCCCAGGTAGCGTACGCACCTGTATCAATTATCCAGTAAATTCCAATATTTCAGGTCCATAGATAATTCTCGCAGGGTTAAATATTCAATTCACAATTTCCGTGAATAATGTACCTGTTAGTGTACGGCTGCCTGAAGTAGTTCTCACCGGCTAGATTTATGCAACAACCGCAATATTGTTCGTTCTGCGTTGTCTAAACAACTTGCAGTGAGATTTGTGAACGTTGTTTAGTGAAGATATCTACTACCGCATTACGTTCGGATTAGTTTACTGCTCTTGGCGTGAAGAGAAACTTTCGTATATAAAGGAAGTATTTCTAAGGTTTATTTTTAACGTATTAATAATTTTAAATAATTTCTTGATTTCGCATCTCGCATTTCAATAGGAGTTAGAGATAGTTCATAATGTTTGGCACATGTGAACTATCACATATTTGTTTCCTTACTAAACCGACCGATGAACCACCTGACGGTATTTGTCGTTGGCCATGGAGATCAGCAATATTAAGGACATCACTAGTACATTGCCAGTCAGCCAAGAGAAAAGAGAAGAAGGACTAGATATCAATCTCTAGTCGGAACGCGAGGAATCGTTAAAAAGTTACTTTACATTTCTTGAAAATTTTAATGCTATCTTCTTTATCAAAATTAGACATTTCATTTATTTATTTGATGTTATTGGCTGTTTGTGCGTCTATCTATCTACCTGTATGGTTCTTCAAGAATCACACGGAAACCACTAAATAGCTTTAGCTCTTACTTAGCTCGCTTATAGCTTGTACCACGAGTGTTTTTCTTAGATATTCTTAATCCCGGAAACCGAATTTTTCTCGCGAAATTACAAATAAAACAGTACGGGAGTTCAGTGAAAACAGCAGTTTTGCGTGGAACTGGTGCAAAAAATAAATACCTTTATGAATTACAGAATAACAAAAATTTCAACTTAAATCGATGAGGTAAAGTGTACGGCAATTTATAGAATACCTACATGAGATTAGTGAATAGCAGCTGAGTACTTTACGAATCGAAGTTCCGTGTTTCTCAATAGTATTCAATGATAAAGACGGTTTCTTTGAATCGAAAACGATTCATCAAAGTAAAATACTTCGAATGTGATCGTAGTTACAAATACATGTTTAATATACCTCAATATCATACATAAATATTTAATATTACAAGTTACTAGTATTATTTTAAATTACAAAATATTTACAAATTTCCCCCACATATATTTTAATCGGTAGTGGTAGCATATAAATGTTTCTGGTCAAAGTACCATGATTCACTGTTTTTATTATTTTGTATTACAATTTCTTGTTAACGAGTTTTATCAACTTTCATTGTTTGTTTTGAAAACGTTACTTTAGTCAAAGGGGAAGTCTATATTGTTTCTTCGGAATAGTATCCAAGTTGAAATACCCCATGAAAGGTAAATTATAGGAAGTTTAATTAGGATGTCAGTGAGACAACACCGCCGTAGGGTTGTTCCTAACTTTTGAACCATTAAAGTTTTGGCTCATTTAAACAACTATAAATTTCGTAATAAAATATATATTTTCTGCTTTTATATCCGGGGAGAAATTTCCTCAAGATACTTAGCTCATCTTTGAAAGTTCCACCAGGCTGTAAGGTACCTAAGGAAACTATTTCCATAATACATAAAACAATTAGATACTAGAATGGTACTCCTTATCAATAATATATGTAATCGTTTAATAGTAACGAATAGGTGAACTTGCCTGTTAAAAGGTTCTCTGCAACACAAAATGTGTTAAAACATTTTAAGATTGAATTTAGAAAAGTGGTAGCGTTACTACCCAATAACCACGGTACACGAATACGAACTAAATTACGCCTTAACTAAAACTTAATAATATAAATAATTGTCCCCAATGAAATTTAACATCGACACAATGATCTCGTATTTTGATTATAAAGTAAACCTTTTGTTAAAACAGAACAAAAGTAACGTTTTATAAGTTAAATTTTAAACCATTGTGCTCCAACCCTTAAAACGATTCTTATTAATAAATTTTCCAGTAAGCAAACCACGAGCGAGGTTATAATTCAAGGTATAAGAGGCAGAAGTTGATCCCAAGTCGTTAAATAAATCTTCCTGTTAGTTGTAACTAAGGGATGAGATATTCCCGACAAATAGCTTCAGTGTTCTCGAGAAATTCATTGTGTATAGGCGGAGCAGTAAATTTTGTCAATACCTATTCTATTACTTCTGGCTTCAAGAAAGTTCTAAGTCGCTTCACTCTGAAAAGTATGATTAATCGTCTATAGTTCTTTAAAAACTTGTCGTTGTGTTGCATTAGTATCTTATTTATAAAAAAATCATGAATAATACACGATATTGCTATACAGTCTGACGCATTCTGTTTAGTACATTTACTGGAACTTTTTAGTTTTTAGAGACCTTCTCATAGCACGGCTACAACTGCATCCTGACGGGTTCATTAGCGCACTAACAATGACACTACATAGCTGTAATCAATAGTTTAGCGTGCTAATTAACATGTTAATCGATACAAATGAAAAAGAAATATTTTTTGTATACAATACCATTAACGCTTAGCAATTGATGCGTTATTTAAGGGACATTCAAGCTTTGTCATTGGTACCAGCGTAAACACAGATTTGGCAAGAAAATCACAGACAGAAACCAGAAAAGCAGTAGGCATAAGCATTGCATTTTTAAACGTTTGTTCGTGATAATTTGAATTTCAAATCATACGAGGATTAATTATGATGGTATATTAAAAATAGAACATGATTGAACGCAAAATATGAAATAAAAAAATGTAAAAGTAATCCAAGAACAATCCATCACTCTCCTAATGCTATAACGTGAAACAAGCGTGAAGGTGGAGTAACAACAGGAGGTTTCTCGAAACAACAACAATATGTGCCACCTGATGAATGTTACGAGTAGCAAACTTCGTTGGAACACTTGCCATGATATTGTAGCGACCTGATTCTCGCCCTATAAACATCATCCTAGTGATCCCTTTACGATGTTTAAGAATGAGAATGAGAATCAAATTTTTGGAATATAGCGCGCTTAACTTGAATATATGTTTGTAAGAATATTTGGCTTTCGGGAAATTTAAAGATTAAATATTATATCTGTGTCCCTAGAAGTTATAGGTCCGTCAAAAATAAATATTTTTTTATTACACAATGAAAGGTTAGGACTTAATAAAAATAACCCCACGGTTTGACATACGTGGAGAAAGCGGAAGTGCCAGATGCGGAGTCTTATAAGACACAGAACGCGCAAGGAGAACGAGGAGATAAGGCTCAGCTGATACCTTCTCTCCTTGCTATGTCTGGAAGCTTGAATCGCAGAGGGTTTTCAGTGGGTAGTTGTGATGAGGTATGCGTTGTGCACCCCGCGGTGTCCCACATACCTCCGTGGCAAGGCACAGCCATGGAGCATACGTAAAGGTATTTTACCCTAACAAAAAAAAACTTCATAAAAGTGTCTGATATTTGTTATTACCAAAATTTAACTATTGTTATCCTAATTTTCGCCTTTCTTAGCCATTTTCTCTTCGCATAGAGTACTCTTTATATCGTTAATTTTGTCATTACTTGCGCTGTGCTTGTACTTTATCGCAATTAATTAGTTTTGAAAACATATTAGAATTGCAATAAAATCACCCTTTCTATTTTATGCTAATACTTAGGTGTTTTTCGGTACTTGATGGACAATAAAGAATTATGAATAGATAAATAACTCCCAAAGTAGATAAATAAAGATAAATAGGACTAAACCTTATTATAAATTCCATATTTTAAACATGAAGTACCCCGCCTAGCATATTTAAAGAAAATGGAATCTAAAGTCAAATACCGTTATTATATCCTAGATCGTAAGTAACCCTTAAAGCTAATGCGTACTCTCGTGATGTCCTACATTTACGTTCTACAAATCAGCTTTCTCACAAAAACCCCGAGTAAAGAGTCAGCAAGCAAAAAGGGCTGACCCCTTTTTAGACAAACTCTATTATTGTGAAAGTTCACAAACGCTGTCAAAAAACACGACTATATATCAAAGACACTTATTATTAACTTAGTTTTCTTCTACA
>DWPA01001690.1:0-17738 GCA_018251375.1 Calpodes ethlius | reverse complement strand
GGAGATAATTTTGAGGACGACGAATAGGCTTAATTACTTTAAAATACTTATTACCGCAACAGAATATCTAATTACTATAGAAAGATCCATTACGATGCATATTGTAGCCCAATTCAAAAGTAAAATTCAAATGCAGTGTCTAACAACAAAGCGTTGCCTAGCAACCAGTGATTTAAAAGAATTGACAACCTTTTTATTATAGTCCTTTTCTCTAACACGTGCGAAGCCGCGGGCAACATCTAGTTAGTTATATATTTCAGAGACAAGCGCATTTCTATAAACGCGTCAAAAATCTATGTATCGTAAAATACTACTTTCAAAAACTTGTCACAAATAGTAATGTCATTGTTTCAGACGATAAAGCCCATGGCATAAATACGTTACAATGACAGACTGACGTATGCATATACATATGACTGTTCCGAGCATGTTGTTTGCATATTTAACCATAAAAGGGCAGTCGTTATAATTATTACCGACATCCATGAAGCTTTTCCTCGAAACTGTACTTCATGCGACGTCAAAATTACTACAATTATCAATTAATGAGTATTCCAAATTAAACAACACTTAATTTGTAACGTTTACAACCAGTATTCATAAAGGATGGATGTTTAAGATATGTTTAATGTCACATCGCGACTCGGTAATCTTAATGCTCTCAGAATGAGGCCGGTTGAGGAGCTGGTGTTGCCAGTTAGTAGGGTTTACATATGTGAGAATATTATATGTGATATTATCATGAATAAGGTTTAGAACTGTTACAGATTTCTTTATGATGACTATCCTTTAAAATGATCGCAATGTGTGTAATTTTTACGTGGAATATACGATAAATTAATCAAACGATGGATTATAAATCTCCACAGTATTAAAGAGTGAAATATAGAAAGAGATATATAGAGAGAAATGCTTTAAAAGTTCCTGTAATAAGCCCACTTGTGGGCTCCCAGGGAATTATCAGAAAAGACGGTTCGTTATATTGACTAAAAATGACTAAAAAAATGCTGTTATATAATGCAGCATGTTGAAAATTTGCCAAATCAATTCATAGTAAAGGTAAATTTGAATTAGAAATAAGTTATGGGAGTTTATGACCAGTGAGAGTCTTGTAGTTCGAATGATCCTTTCCCGAACGTGGGGTCGTGAGTTCGAATACTGCACGCATTTCTTAGCAAAGTTATGTGTGTATTACAAGTAAATTATCACATACTTCGGTAAAGGACATTCGTGAGGAAATCTGCATACCTAAGAGTTCTCCATAATGTTCTCAAAAGGTGTCTGAGAAGTCTGCTAATTCGCATTTGGCCAGCGTGGTGGACTACGGCCTTCACATTGGTAACTCGAACCCATCAGTAGTGTTATAGGATGTGATAATGATGATGAATATTATATAATGATATGGGTTACAGATGTTTCCAGTCCTGTTTTGCTGAAACTGGTATCACCCAGTATAACAACGAATATGCACATAAAGGTAAGGTCCCTACCTTTTGGCTAGTAACAGTAGCAACCCATTGGTGATGCCCTTGGTAGACGCAAACGACCACATGTCCATGTACAGAGTTGACTTACTATCAGAAGTACGCATAATATACGCAAAAAAGCATAAACGTAGAATAAATATTATATTACTATGTATTGCCATGGTAAAAAAGTTAACGATCACAAATTTCACTTGAACTACGTAAATTATTCGTATTCTGCTCACACGTTTAAAAATTGTTTTCATTCCAAATTGGGCTGCCAGTTTTCAGTAATAATAACTGGTAAATTTATACCATCTGTGGCAATGTTGACAGTGCGAACAGATAAAAAATATAAGTAACGACCTACCAGAGGCTGCACACGTGTGTTCTTTTGCCTCAAAGCTTGAGAAAACGTTAACATATTCCGGTCCTCTGTCAGAATTTTGACTGATATGTCGATTGAAATAGTGACGAGTTTCGCCGCGCGGGAATTTCAATATTTTTTGCAAACGCAAAGTCGTTGTAAATTTTACCTTTTATAAATATTTCATGTCATTAGGAGAACACGGATATAATTTGTGTGAATCGATGAGTTTGTCTCTGAGGTAGTTTTTAGTTGCGTTGGTTTAAGGACTCAATTCCTGTAAGCGGTTGACAAAGTTTGATTTGTAACATCAACACGTGTAACCTGTAACCTAGCAACTATTTGTCTCCCCATTTATTTGGTGAAATGTCAACATATATTACCAACTCAAAGATTTAGTTGACGCGGTGTTTTTGTTAATATTAAATCTATTTGCCTGTTAGAACAATTAAGAGCGCAGATGCTAACGGATCCAATTATCTTTGAAGTCTGAGTCGAGGGAATAATTAAATAATAGAAAAAGTAATGGTTGTGTTAAGTTGAAATATTTCTTATACTGTTTTTATGTGATTTTTTCGTCTATTCCTTTATAGTGATTTAAAGGTTTTAAAATACCAAGGTAAGTATATTCTTTAAATATTATTTAGAACTGTTTATTTTTATCAGTTACCTTAACGGCTTATTAAATACAAATGCATTCCAAGAGGTAAAATTACGTTTAAAAAGTGACTTTTAAAGTTAAGGTTTAAATTTCATTAAAATATTTCACGTTTTTATCGCCCATCTAATTGGACTGCGCAATGGCAATACATAATGGATAGGCAAAAAAATTTAATGCGGCAACAAATTTGCGACACAGACAAAGAAAAATACTACCCCTTCGAGTGTTCGGCCGAAACGTGTCTAAAAATATACCTACAGTTGAAAAACATTTTTCTCTGTGCAATTTTTTCGTGCGCATGTTTATTGATCAAATGTGTTTTTATATTTTTTGTAAGGTTGTATTTCGTCGCCACATTACCCGCGCTCAATGAAGCAATGAATAAGAATTAAGGGGTAGGTAACTAGTTAAGGTACGTGTCGTATGGCGGCCGTGCCAACTCTTTGGAACAATGTTAATTTTTCGTTTGATGTAATTAACAATTTTCATTAAATAAAATCCTATTAACGGTGTACGACTACGTCTTTTCAATTGTTTCCCCATACTAGAGGAAGAACCTGCCTTTCTATAATAATAAGTACCTACATTATGATAAATTTACTGACTTTGATCCATCAGGGGTAAGAAGTGATTTTAAAGGCCCTGATATTGAGTAAGTCGACAGATAAGTAGACCGTGCACCTGATGCTGAGTGGGCATCAGTGATACCGAATTAAAAACACTGCGTTACCTGTCAAGAAAGATGAAAAATTAATAAGAGCTAGGTTTTTAAAACGAAGAAGATAGTTTAGCGTCAAAGAGAATTTAAAAACTTACTAAAGCCATGAGGGTAGTAGGTAGTTATTGAATTAATTATACTTCAATGGTAGTACTTAGCCATTCGGAAACATGCAACGAGTTTACAAACATACTGCTTTTATTACGTAGTGATCACGGACCGATTACTGTCCAAACAAATTCGAAACAAAAAAACAAATTCACGAGGAGATTTTCTTGTAGTTTTTAACTAAACTCTTTATTCGCTTACAGTAAGATAGCGTCATAACATCTTCTGGATATTTAAAAGACAAATAAATTGGCGGGAATTGACAAATAGTCTTAAAACGAGCTCTAAATTAAAGTATACCAGCCGGCTGTGTTCTCACCTTTCCTTGACGTATAGGGAGCGTGCGCCGAATGCTTTTTGTTCGCCCGCAAATAGGACAAAACTAAAATGATATGCAACCCAATGAAATAATGGCCACTTGTTCCATTTGGAACAACCTTTGGGCTTATTGCTTTTTATTTAATACTTGGGGGTTATTCAGTATAACTCGTTCTTTGTGGCTATCAGCTGTAAAAAATCATTACTCACACTTTTATTGATTTATGATTTTGTCAAAATTTACAATCTCGTTATAGAATTACATCGACGGATTCATCCCTAAGGTAATTTCGACAAAACTGAGTCATAAAGAATTTACAACACATTGAGTTTTTTATAATTAACTAGCTTTCCGCCGCGGCTTTGCCTGCGTAATCTCAGGCTAGCAAATATTAAGAGTGGACAAAATACATATAAAATAAAAAGTTCACATATAAATTGCTGAAGAAAACGCATTATCCATACAAACATTCATCCCTTATTGGACACTTTTAAACCTTTATTTCTTCTACAAAATGTTCCCTATGTCCGTTTCCTGGTTCTAAGCTATCTCCCCACTAATTTTCAGCCGTATCGGTTCGGCTGTTCGTGTGTTATCAATAATGTAATTAACTCAACTTTCTTCTATGTATAGAGAAGATTATCACATGCATCGGTCTACACAAATCTGTACTAGGAAAACGGAACTAATTTAGTCCTTTGTCCCTCTTATTGAAAGAAAATTGTACCAACCTCTCATACCATCTAAGATATCCAGGAAAAATCGAACGTTGCCATACTCGATTGGGTTTCTTCTTTTTATTACAAAGTTACTTAATATATGCAAATATTTGAACTCAAACAGATACTAGGAAGTGTGTAAAAAGTAACTTACAACATTTAATTACAGACTGAACAGATGAATCTAAATAAAAACTTGTAAAAATAAAGAAAATTGATTGACAAACATTAGAAATGGGATATAACTGTTTTCTCTTATCGTTTTATCTTTACTTTAATTCTCCAAAAGCATTCTTGATCGATCTTCGAGAAGCAGATACAAAGCCATATTCGCTGCCTTCAAATTGCAGACTTAAACCTTAATACATAAAATAAACAGTAACTTTATCACGAATATCTCTACCTCCGCCGTGAATAATCTCTTCAAAGGAATTCTCTTAGTTCACTCTCTGGTTATTTACGTATACAAGAGATAATATTTGAATAGACAGTTTCGTAGTTATTTTAACGGCTTATGTTTCACTTCAAAGGGCTTATGTCTTTGAATAAGATTTAATAACTTAAATGGATCTCATTAAGTCGTTATTCTATGAAATATAAAGATACAAAGTGAACCGCTTGCATTTAGCAAGTAGTTGTTTGAAATTGTAATTTACAGGTGTCAAGTTAAGATTTGATTACTTTTAAGTCTGCGAATTAATTCAAGTAAAATTGGTATTATTTTTGAAGTTAAAGGCAATTATGAGATAAGGGATGAAATCTTTTTAAAAAGTTTCGTTCAAACTAATTCTAAAATATTACAGAAATTTTGATGAATAAATCCTAACAATTTAATCCTTTAAAGCCTCTATTTAACTTTAGAAGAAGAAAACGATTCAGAGATTATTTGTCGAAATAATTCGCTAGTTAGACATCGAATGCTTTTTTATAATTACTTACTGAACGTAATATAATCAGTAACGCATATAAGATTTCTATATTATTTATATTGTCACTGTTTACAACTGATATGACGAATTGCTCTTAAATCTAAAAGCAACAAATTTGATTGAAAAAGCATAGTGAAAAACGTTCTAGATCTACTCAAAAATAAGAAACCCGGTCCAAACTATAAGCCGCAGTTGAAGCCAATCCGATAATCACATAATTTCGATACCATCAACATGCCTATCATACGTGAATTCGAAATCGTGTTGGCGTATGAACCAAATTTTATACCTTAGGCTATTACTGCCTGTCACTAACAGCGCTCGATAATGCTCTATTTAGTTTGGTTTACAATTCATAGTACATACAATTCGACAGCTTATCTACAATCTACTGTATATAGAACAAGAAATATAAATACGTAAAAGTTTTGGTCTGAAAGCAGAAGATAATTTTCTCTTTCTTCTCTGATTTACTGATTTTATGATGGAAGAGTATACAATGGAAGAACATTATGAGGTCTATTTTACTTCCCTTACTGCAGAAGCAATAGGAGGAAGTATCATATGCATGAATACATAGTGAGATATAGGAAAATGGATACATCAATAACCGTACTTAACTTTACCTATTTATTCATACGCCTTTTCCATATTTACCCGTATTTTTGATGCAATACATTCAAAATATGGAACTAGAGATGTTTGCTAAGTATTTCCTGAACATCTCGGTGCATTACCGCCTTCTTAAGAGTTAAGGTAACTTACACATGAATTTTACCTGCATTGGATTTTAAAATCCGATCATTTGTTACAGAGAAACTAAAGGTGATCAGAATAAAAGAACTAACTGAAGAATATGAACATTGTAATAAGCACAGCATTTTGTCAAGCTATCGATCGCCAAAAATATATACCCTTCAAAAAACACCATAAGGAGGGTAGTCAAAAATAGCACACGAAGAAGGAAAGAGTAGCCCCGAGGGTTTTGTTTGCTGAACAGAATTTCCAAATCCCAGTCGGGGCAAATATTTCTTTGACCGATAAGTGTTTATTCCCAAGCCCTTAGAATAAACCTTCTGTAAGCATGATTGCGTATTTACGTTCCAATAAAGTTAATCCATATATAAGACGCCATCTTTTAACAATGGGCAATACACGATAGACATCACTTACTTGCAATGATCACGAAAATCAATGAAATTAAACTATCATAGCTCAGGATTTAAAATCATATCATTGGTACATGTGAGATTCTCATATAGGTTTCAATTAGTTATTATTTATTCATTATTTTAACAGACCTGGGAAGCTATGAGTTTGCTTTTAGAAGTGCACTGTCATTCATATACTTTTCCTAACTTACGCCAATCTGACGGTTTCAGAATCTTCTAAATCCAGATATCTTCTTTAGGTTTTTAATCATCTATGTTCCTGTTATCGAATTGTGGTTTCCATTAAAAGACTTTATTTCCCAAACGGATATCCTTAGGTCCACTTACAATGTGGCCAACATATTGCCATTTCAGCCAGTTAATTCAGAGTTCATAATTATGTCAGCAAGACAGATTCCTTCATTCGTTTACGAATACCTTTATGAAAAACGAATTCCCTTTAATTACATTCTACATTAAAAAATACATTAACGTCACAAGATCTGAGTACGTAAATATATGACGCCAACGTTTTCTTAAGACGCAAATTTATAGCATGTAATTACAATCGTTGTAAAGAATGATATATGAGTTACTATGGGCCCAGCAAATTACTCTATCACGCGGCGTCATGGAGTAATTTGTAGGGACTGTGTGATTTACGCCACAGTCCGACAAGATTTGTTGTATAATAGTGATATAAAGATATATTACATGGGTATTTACTTCGTAATTGTTACATGACCTGAAAGAAATTTGAATGTCACGAGTCTTAATAAAGCATTGTTTCATGGATTAGTCATATTCAGAATAAAGGACATTGTGAATAATAAATACTGACACTGAAAATTCTACTATTGGTTAACGTTTGAAAAGGAAAAGTTCTTCCGTCTCGTTTCCTCATTTTATTCGGCAAAAAATATCTATTCAAATCCATCGGATGCGATCTTTCAATTGCTTAAATTAGATGATAAGAAATACCCACCTAACTCAAATTTTTCGCTTCCGGGAAGGCCTCAAGAGAAAGCTCATTACATATTTCGGACGTGCGCAAGAAGAAAATCCCTTGTAAAGTTAGTCATATAAATATTATCTTATTGTTTAATTTCAACAAGATGAAAAAGCCATGTGGATAAACCATTTGAGAAATTATGGAACCTATGAAAAATATAATTTGATATTAAGACCAGGTATTAAGGCTTGAAGCAGAACGTATTATGTAACACCATAGATTTTAAAAGACACATAATTAGATATTCAATTTAATGCGTGGATGGAATTAATGGCTATTTTATTTTATTATTGTTAAATTAAATTACATAAAATATAACTCTGATTTATTTAATCCCCCGCTCGTATTATATTAAATAATTAATTATAATTTATAAATAAAGTTAAAATTTTAATTTAATTACAAAACCATATATATATTAATAGATAATAACTATGCCAGTAATTTAGTTTTATTGATTAATAAATTAGATTATCCCAATAAACCATAAAAATGCAAGTTTTAAGATAAATTAAAACTCACCCGATAATTTCCACATACGCCAATCACGAACGCAAAGTTCCAATAACACACACCGAAAGTTTATCCACCGAACTGCAATAACTTCGTACTGAACTCCGTTGACCCGTCATACGTCCGTCGCCAACGAAGGCTGGCCATCAACTGGCAGCCAACGGTAGGTTATCTGTGCATACAATCTACTAAACATGCGCAAAACAGACGAATGGGATTGTCTACAACTTTCATTGGGTTTTCTGATGATGCGTCGTAAGCTTCGAAGCTTTTTTTAATATAATTACATAATATATTGCTTTAAATTAAATTTTAAAATTGCGACTAAAATCATTATTATTTGAATTCACAGTAAGACCAATACATTTTATTTGTAAACCAAATTATAATGTTGTAAAATCTGAAACTATATTTTTTTACCAAATAGCTTCAGCCGTAAAGCAATTTTAAGCAAGCTAATAAAGCGGAAGAAAATTACAATTTTCAATATCCTAAATGAACAAAGATCAAACCTTAATTTTTATTATCTACGCTAAAGGCCTCACTGGAAGCTTTCGTTAATGTATTCATTACAAAAATTATCCTTACGTGGAAGAGCAATAAATCTACCACCCTGTGGATTTGAATATTAGCTGTGGAGTCATTTAAGACCCCTCAAAGGCCCCGTTTGAAAGTCAAAGTAAAGGGGGTTACCGTATAATTATGTTTATTTTAAATAATTAACTACTTTTTTGTTTACCAAGACTTGAAAGAACAATGATATTGAAGTAGTACTGAATATGTCAGCATTTTGTTGAAAGTGAAGCTTTTTGAAGATTTTTGACGAGTAACGTTCATTAAACTATTAGGGTCTAATTTTTAAGCAGCATTGATAAAAAACCAGCTTGTCCATGATGAGACGTACACAGTATGTTTTCATATTTACAAGTTAATCCACTATGAACTTGCAAACTCTAAGGCGCTGAAATAGTTTCCCTTTTAAACTCATCATACAAAATTCTGCCATAGATTTTATTACATGTTCATAATTAACTGTTTATTATTATCTTATTTCGTTTAAACTAATACTATGTGTAATTTAAAACATGTTCTCAATTTAGCTCTCTTATTAAACCAAGTATTAAAACTTTTATTATCAACAGTTTTTAAGCAAGCAACGGACTGACACTGCGAATATAACTGTTCCTTCTTACCTTAAAAAATGTGTTCATAGTTTTTAAAGTACCGAAGAACATAATTGTTTACTAGTATATTAAATAACGGCAGTGATAGCCTAGTGTTTCGAACGTTGGTTTCCCGAACGTGGGGGCGTGAGTTCAAATCCTGGACGCACCTGTTATTTTCAAAAAGTTATCTGAGTATTACAAGTTAATTATCACTTGCTTCGGTAAAGGAAAACATCGTGAGGACCCTGCACACCCGAGAGTTCACCATAATGTTTTCAAAGGTGTGTGTACCTCATACATTGTGTTAGAAGACCCTAGCCCAGCAGTGGGACAGTTATGGGTTGTGATGATAATTTCATTATTATATTAAATAACATTCAGACGTACTAAGTAAACGACATTACTTTATATTAAATAACAGTTTCCGTTTGAGAGTTTCAGTAAATTCTGTGAGGTTTATTCAGTTTAAAATAAATACAGATTTCATACACAGTTTTTTACAAATTAATTTTACTGTGCTTCGTAAAACATGCATGTAAATCTGGTATTCTAGGCTATAATGTATTTATGGCCCATCACTCAGGGAATTTATCAATAATGAAAAATAAAAAACTTTTTATAGCAAAAGTAGGTATAATAGGAGATTTTAATGCTAACACTGCACTTTCTTCTTTTTTAATTTTTCCTTTCATTATTACACTGTTTTTAATATTAGTTACTAAATATTATTTATTTATCGCAATGACGTAACTTAATTTAAAACAAATTATCCAGTATCCAAACCTTTGTAATTATACTATATCCGACCTACTTTTCATGGCAGAAACCTATATCATTGTCGATGGTTTGGACCCAAATTGATACGCGACCATGTTACACGTCGTATCTGATACACCCATTCCATATGTAACCGCGTATCTGATACTTGTCGTATCGGATATGAGTATCGTGATCGGCATTGTGAATGTAGTACAAACGTATTTTGATACTGTTTTATGATACGAGTATGTGATTTGTTCCGACATATCCAACTTTTCGTCTCAAATTGGTTTTAACCCGATCATTGATGACTACTACTTAGGTCCATTTCAGAATGACATGTGTTACTAACATAGTGATGTATTAGAGTTATAAAATAATCAGAATGATTGACTGTATTTGAGATATGAATACGCGATACTATACGCCTGAATTTAAACGTTGAAATTTTACAAGTGTGTGCGTGATCTGCGTAACACTTTGATTTTTTTAAAACAAAATAACAATATGAAAATATAAATTTAAAAATCAGAGGCAATTCCAAATTTAAAAGGAGACGTTCTTTATTTAAACCAGTAACACACAATAGTACACAACCAGTAATACGCAATGACAATCACTATCAGACCAGTTAGGCTAAGAAGTCTTGAAGCATAAAACGTTAAAAAAGGTGATATTTTTAACGTTTCCATTAAAAACACCAGTGTCCCTTCCAGTTTATTATTTAATATCGTGTTAATTGTAAAGGGTACGTCGACGGTACTTTAAAAAAACTGTTTTGTCGGCACGTACGAACATGGTGTTGAGTTAATTTTAATTTCGCTATGCTCTGTACCAGCAAAAAATCGTATTACCAGAGTGCGAGGTGCAAGAGGGAACGACTGTATATTTAATTATAAAGTGTGCCTGAAAATACTTTTCGAGCAAAAATTTCGCAACCTTTTTGCAAACACGATGTCCAGAACCTAACGCTTCCGTGCATGCAGTTTTTACGGGCAATTTAGAAATTTAATTACTTTTAACTGGAACGTAAAAAGTCATATATAGTGTAGTTAAAGTAAACAGAAACGCGAGTAGTACGCTTTTGCTGTAGGTATTTGTTTCGCCCTTTAATTTTTCGAACCTGCAAGCCTGAGATAAGCTCAGTATCCATTATGCAATACAATACACTTAAGATAATACAAGGATAAGCTTATAAATAGGGCTAAATCTAGTATTTAAATATTGATAATCTGTAGAGGATAATATACTACTTGATGTCAATCTAAAATAATTGTTCTACTTTACTACTACTATTCCCTACTTTTAAATACTATCTCAAACATTTTTCAAAATTAATCCAAAATAAAGTTAAGGCCAATATTTAGGTGCCTAGTATTTTAATAAATAAATGACAAAAAACTTCGAAATTTTTTTGCTCTACATTGCCAATACTCTCATGTAGGTAGAAACTGAAGTCCTCAAGTGGAAAAAAAATGGTTACAAAAATAATGTTGATGTTATACAATTCTCTCTTTTGTGTAGAGATAATTGTAAGATCCATTACGATATATATTTAAACCAGTCATGGAAATAAATCGACAATAGTTTTATTGTTGTTTCTTTATTCCACGCAGGCGAAGCCCTTAACCTATAATATTATATAATCTTCAATGACGTATACATTTCACAAGAGTAGTATCACACACACAATATTTTGATTCATATCCTGATACTCATATTTATAGCACAGTATAATTGAAAGTTCGATATTATTATCTCATTTAATTACGTCATCATCGGACTAACTCGTCTAACGTGATTTGATCCGACAAAACTGATATTAGTGTGATAGCTAACAAAGCTGATAAAAGCTCAAAATTATTACATATTACATTGACTACTAAGGACCGTCGAATCATAGAGAATAGTAACACTAAGACATTGATCCTTTATTGGCGAAACAAAAAACATAATGACTTGATTGACGATTGAATCAAGGAAGATAATTGTCGCGAGCTAGGCCATCTTCATCTAAAGATTACTTAAGACACTTATGAAGTTAATTACTTATCAATAATATTGATGAAATAATCCTTACGCGTAGCCCTATTACCTGTTAAAAAGGCCGGCTTTTGTCGCCTCTTACGTACCTGAAAACGCCAATAAGCCAAAATTGTATATGTATATGACAGTGTGGATATTTGATTGATAGACATTAGGATGAAGTGTTCGTACGACATAGTAATAAGGAGTAACACTTGCATTGACACTATATTAAAATTTATTTAGTATTGAATAACTTTAGTCTCAAAATGACAGCCAAAAGTTTTGTGGGTGTTTTGAGCTGTGATGACAAACATCATGGGAAAAGGCCAAAGACTTTAAATTAAGAACGCGTCAACATTATGCAAGAACCTGAAACCTCTTTGCATAGATCAAATTACTATCAACGCGAGCCAAAGATAGTTTGTGCGTATTTTGAGCTGTGATGATTAGTAAAACATCCTGGGAAAAGGCCAATTACTTTAAACTAAGCACCAATACTATGCAAAAACCTGAAACCTCTTTGCATAGATCAAATCACTGTTAATGCGGTCAGAACAGATATTCTCACAAACAGAATTATTGTGTTACATAGTAGTATCTTCAGAAGATATACCTGCAAACGCCAAGAAGGGTTCATCAAAGACTGGCTTAAAGGTAACGTTTTGATCTATTTTTAGAACACTATTTATTACCCGTCCCTGAAATATATTCCATCATTTGCCGCAGCAAAATAGGAAATATTTTGTCAAATATTGAAGTTTGTCTTGTTTATTCAAAGTCCTTATTTCAAGGCTATATTTATTCCTACAGGCCCTCTGGTGTTTTGAGAACATTTTACAAATTGTTGGTAGCCGTAAAATAAATCCCGCGTGTTATCCCTCGGCAGATATCCCAGGTCATTGGACATTAAGCGTGTGAGTATAATGTAGAAAATTATCAGGACTCATAGCATTAATCTGTATACGTAGATCTAAAAAAGTTAAACCAACTTCATAAAATTTATCATAAAAGTATAAAAGAAAAAATTTAGGTGAGTTTTTTTTTGAGATTGATTTAGTTTTATATTTCTGGTTTAGCTGTCATTTAATAAATAAAACTTGGCATTGAAACAGACTATGTCGTGGATTATAATGATTCCTGGAATTATTTTCCATCCCTAGGGATGATTCCAATAATATGTGGTATTATGTGATAATATTTCGTTTAACTAAACCTCCCCTTCATGTTTGAAGCATCAGACGGAAGCTAGAAATAAATGATTAACAAGCTGTGCCCGCGACTTCGTGTGGAATTTAACAAAAAGTGTTTAACTTTATTTTGTTTTAGTAGCCTAAGTTACTCCTTATTATATCAGCTACCTTTCAATAAAAGTCCCGTCAAAATCGGTCCAGCCGTTTCAGAGATTAGCCAGAACAAACTGACAATAATTAAAAAAATATATATTTTGATGTATGTACCAAATGTACGTATATTCATATGCGGTTATTTCAATATTACAAGCAGACACTTCAATTTTATTTATATGTATAGTAGTATAGATAATGTCCTGTCAGTTTGTTACAGAACTATGGTAGCCGCAACCCGACCCATACTTTGGCTATAGATAAAATTAGACATGCTCGCTTGAACATAATCCCTTTGGCAGGAACATGTCACTGTATGAAATCAGCTATTTTAGGAGCTTCTAATTTATAGTGGCTGATTACTGACGCTGTGTATTTCCAGCGTATTATCAAAACTAGGAGAAATATATATTTTTTCTCTTTTCGCTAAGAAAGAAAACTAGCTTACCCTCTTTGAGAGGTAGAGGTAAGACCTAAGAGCACCCTTGTGGGGTTCGGCATTGTGAGTAATTCAATAAGCATCTTTAAAAATCTATTATTCATTGCAGATTATTCCGAGAAAATATAGCGGCTATTGTCGTAGTCTAAATGTTAGAGTTCCGAGGTAATAAATAAATTGAAAAATTCCTTCTTTTTTTTAATAATTTCACAACAATAAGTCTGCTTCCTGAAAATGTTTTATATGCTAGTATTGATTTTGTGCCGTAGAAAGACGCTCACACATCATAATACCATCGAATTAGGATGCCTGTTTTGTACACAAAAATTAAGAACAATAATAAGTCAAGTAATCTATATCCTATCCCGTTCTGTTCCATTTCGGTGCATATAGTTCTATCCCTTTCTATTCCACTTATTTTTGTTCCGAGAGACAAAACAGACAAGATTAAGTTATCTGGCGTAGATTAATTAATGAAATAATAAAAAGTAAACACTTCGGCTTCCATTAAATTTAATTAACATTTGATAGTAACATTTTAATATTTAAAGTTTAATACGCACTGAGCTTGTTTAATTAAACACTGACCTTGTCTGAATGAATTATGTAATCATAATATTTTGGGTGAAGATAGAATGTTTTGGGTGAGAATGAAGTTTATATTCAATGATTTCTATTTCATTATTTTTCTTCTATTATTGAATGTCAACAGACATTTCATCATATGCAAAATCTGGGTCATATAAAAATAAAAATATTTGGACGACCTCGTATCCTAGTTGCTAGTAACCCTGCCTGTGAAGTGAGAGATTGTGGGTGCGATTTCTGGTCGCGGCAGACGTGACAATTAATACTCGGGTCATGGGTGGTACTGATGTCTAATTTGTATAGTCCATGTCACTCGCGACACCGGAAATCATAGTGAGAGGATATGAGAGTGTAAGCTTTTATTTTACTATACCGGGAACTTTTTGGGTATTTTTTATGAGGCTTGTCGTAAAGCTTCCGCTATTTGATATGAAAACAATACAGCCATCATATTTGTATTTGAGTGTGTTTGTTATTTAGTCCTTTAGTATCTTTGTTTAAACTGAGGTTCATTATTTATATGATACTAGAAGTTACCCTCGGCTCCGCTCGACTATGTGAAAAGAGCAGCTTTCTATCAACGGTTGCCAGGCAACGCTTTGTTGTTAAAATGTTCCTTTAATTTGGCTGAAATATACATCGTAATGGATCTTTCCACTCAAATAAGATATTGTTTTGCAATACAAAGTAGCTCATAGTACTCGTCGTGTTTATCACTATCTCCAAACCAAACCAGGGGTGTTGCTATTGTTGTATGAATTGTGTCAAGGATATGGCACCCTTCGATGTGTGTTAGCAAGAATTCGTAAAATTCGGAACATATTAGGCAACTTGTCGGAATCTCCGCCCCAAAAATTTTGATACAAGACTCGATTAAGTCAAGCTACTCCACCATACTAATACCTTCATTAATTTGCTTTGGAAACCATGATACGGTACGCTCTTAGAAAATTGACCTTTGGGTAGGTGCTTAAAAATATAGGATAGGAATGAACGTTATCACCGGTTAAAAGACGCGCCTGTGTCGAGCGCGTCTTTACCCCAGCGGGAATTTGTAGGCTGACGGGCCACCCCGCTGGCCGCTCCAACCCTCTTCCCATGAAGAGGGGCTAGAGAGCGTACTGTGCCGAGTCCGCCGTTGAAGCGGTCGCCGCGCCGGACAGTGGAGCGAGAGTAGCACACAGTCCCGGCACCAAAGCGGTAGGCGTCGACACCGTGTGGTTTTAGTGGGTTCGAGTCCCTAATACATGTCCAGCTTCTCGTGGCTGGATGGATAAGACGAGGGTCTTTCTACACGATAAAAAAGGTATAATCGTTATAGATATGTTCTATTTCTGGCTACTATGACATGAAGCCATTTATAACACTGCGAAAGTTTTATCCTGGTCTATCTATGAAGAAGTAAAATTGACGGGCCAAGCTTCGGCTGCGCAGTTTACTCAATCAAGTTATTTGCATCACGAGACCAGTGTAAAAGGAAATATATTCGGTCGTTGATCTGCATTTGCTTTTATGGAAGTATTATTTCTGAAGCTAAAAATATATGTTTATTAAAAATAAACTTCAGTCAGGCGCGCCAGAAATTAGTAAAATCATTTGTTGACGTCGATACTTATCTTGATGGTTACTAAATAAAAAATATTTTCTTTACTGATTAATTAAGCATCTTTTAAATATTAGGAAAAAATATATAAGATAAGTAACTAAAGTTTTTTTTTCATAAGTCCAATTTTATATAACAATTATCACAATTTATTGAACATACAACTTAGATATAGATACTTGGAACAAACTTTGTAGCAAAATACAGAGGTGTGTGTTAAAAGTGTATGAGTGTTAAAAATCTGTGTGAATTTAGTTGTCTCAAATGCAGTGAACATTCATAAATGTTTCACACAAGCAAAAAGCTAGACAATCCTTCTAATCAACCACGAAAAGTTTTTGGAACACAGTTCCGTATGGCGCGTTGCTAATGAGGGTAGGCCGAAAAAACTGTAACATTTTTTACCGTGACACGAAATTCTTGGAATATGAGTAGTTTTTACAAGCACGTGTATGCTTATTCATAACCCGGGTATCACGTAACAAATCAAATTACAACCATTCTTATGATATACCCTGCATATTTAAGTTATTTTTACTATGTTTTCCGAACCACATCTTTGTTTATTAAACTCTGATTATGGATTTATTAAACTCAATTCGTACTCAATATGGATAATATGGTAAATAAGTAAAGAAAGCTTTGAGTAATATAGTCGCCATTTGTACTGTAATAGTTTTTTTGTGGTTAATCAATGTTAAACCTATAAATTAATAATTATTTTTTGACCGGAAAAGAATCGTTGATAACTCTGGTGTTAATAATGTCCATTTGTTACAAAGACTACTCACTACTACTACTTCAGTTCACATCTACTTATGAAATATACCTAAGAACCATTCCGATCATATCAGCTTTTATACAAAAAAAATCACATCAAAATTGGTTTATTCATTTAAGAGCTACGATGCTACAAAGACACAGATCGACACATAAACTTATAACATCATTCTTTTTCGTCAGGGGTTAAAAAAGACGCCATAAAACAGAAAAGAATTGATCCATACTACCCTTTTAATGCATGATTCAACAGTGAACCGAACTGCCAACCTTTTAGCATTTCTTCTATTCACTGAGCTCTAGATTAATTTGATTGTCATTGAAATCAAATACAGTATTATAGACATACATAGACGTCACCACTAGTAAATCTACAGCATCAAATTTAATGGAATATCTGATTCCAAACTGTACAGTTGCATTGTGCATTATTAATTGTGTAAACATGTGGATTATTGGGATCGTACATAATTTTAAGCCATAGACAAACACTGTCACATATTCAATTCTAAATCTATATACCTTTGTGCATATATATAATGACGAGAATTTTCGAGCGGTATAGTTTTTAAATATAGTAACTCCAGAGGTGCTGACGTTACATTCTCTCTCATGCTGGTCTTCTATTTCGTGTTGCGTATGCATAGTATCAGTGAGTCTCAAAGATAGGGTTCTACCAATTTATTTCGTTATCTCACGAGCTTTACACTATACGACCACTTGAACAATAATGAATCTTAACTCAGCTTGTTGCCTCTTTTTATACTGGTCGTATTTATGATTCATTACTGTGACAACAGCCGACGTGCACGTGCAATCACGCAGCTGTTGTTTATAAAGTTTGTCAAAATTTTAACGTTACAAATAACAGTAATCACTTGATTTTAGCCATACTCTAAAATTAATTAGACAATTAATAAATATTTGCGCCGATATATATAGTATTTATAATTCAAAGTAATACATTTGCATCTCCACCTATGTTAATACCTATGCCCTCCTACTATGTTCCTCCTACCCTAGAGCTTTTTTTCGAATATATAATTAGGGCAGCAATAAGTACAACTAT